>OX235271.1:160858834-160960254 GCA_944472155.2 Trichobilharzia szidati
AATCTTCTGCCAGTCTCTACATATAAGACGTCTAGTGGATGTTACCATCCAAATTTATTTATCTATAAGATGCTGTCATTCAAGGAATGATCATCATATTGAATATTTTTCACATCCGCCACATACAACTTTTACTACTAATGATACTAATCATAATAATTAACGTTAAGTTTTCTATCTGTCTTGTTTATCTTCTTTTTAGAGATGATAAAAAAGTACTTGATCTAATGTCCAAAGCTTCATTGGATATTGCTATGGGAGATATAATCTCATCTACTATAAGATCTTCACGAACAGGTTCATGGTCATTATTGCCTATACAAGGTATTTTCAGTGTACTTTCACCTGGTCGTACTCTACGTGGTTCTTTACCCGGTGGTCCTGGTGGTGTTTCATTCCCTTCATGGTTTGGAAAAAATAGTACACAGAATCGAATTCATCGTACAACTTCAGAATTAGCTTCACACTTACGCTTGGCTACTCATTGTGGTTCATCGAATCCATTGACTTTATTATTGGATTATGCTACACCAGTTTCAGAGTTTATTACTCGTCCATTGAAAGAAGGTAAGAACTGGAGACGAGGTCATTAGATTTGATTTTAAGATTTTAATGATACTAAAAGTTTAAAATAGTTTACACCTTTTTTAAATTTGGATGGCGTTTGTTGGAAGAAGATAAAGTTTATTTGAAAAACGTGATACATTTGCGCACACGCTGACTTGTCAAACCAGTTTATATGAAAAATGAAAGGCCAGCTAAAATAAACGAAATGATAAGGGGTTTAAGATTAAGAAGGATAATAATTAACACTACTGTTGGTAATCTTATCAGAAAAGGATTACCATGGTAGATTAAGAGTAATAATGAGTTGTTTTTGTGCACACAGGTTGGAGGTGGGGGCTTAGTTTCACTGCTGACTATCTCCTCAGTGTATTTCAGTATGCATCCCTGTCGATTTTATAGCTAATCTTGAAAGCTGTTCTGATATATCAATCTTATTATTGACATCAATTGTGTTTTACTATAGACGAGATTGGTAGTCCGCTACCCACACTTATATCGAGGTTTTACTGTTCAGGCGTATTTCAAGTCATTTAGGTATATGTTATCCCACCGTCATATTGCATGTAAGGTGTGATTACTTCCACCTATGTGTGGGTGTCCACACGCCTGTGTTAGTTAAGGTGTGACGTAATTACGTGTGCAATGTTGAGGCTTGTTGTAGAACATGTTTTTGGTTTTTTCGGGCTGGATAGTAAGTCTCACGGATGCCTGTCCTACAATTTGTTTTTACTCTCAATCCCTTATTTGGGTGATCCTTATCTGATTATATTATCAAGGGTTGTGTTGGTTACTTATCCATTATTCTTCTACAGCAGGTCGGCTATGAGGACAAATACTCGCCGAAGACATTGGCTAGTGGTCGCGCTATGTCGTGAATTGGCAGAAGTTAGAATTCATGGGCCATTGGATCGAGTCCCAGTGGCTTAGTGGTCTACAAGCTCGCCTTGTAACTAGAAGGTCCTGGGTTCGAACTCCGGTAGGTGCGCACTGATGAAGGGTCCCAAACCAGGACGAAACAGCTGTCCAGTACGCCCCAGTTTTCTCTACCCGATTTCAGCTCATGATGAAATCCTGATTCTCTTCTGTTCTGTTTCAAATAAATTTTTTAGACTGTCTTCAATGCCTTCTAATCAGTCAATCAACATCCTAAAGCATAGGCAGTTGATCGATACCCTGATGGTGAACTCCAGTGTATTACAAGGAATGAAATTCGTCAGTGTGATTCACACAAGTGCAATTTTATGGAAACCACTCACAATAGACATCTCTGTCTACTGAGTAATATATCTCTATATTAACATTGTATGATTCTAGTGGATAGTTTCTCTAAAGTGATAACTGTGTGACGATCATCTTTTCTAACTGATTATCAAACATTAACTACAGTCTTAAGAAGTGACTTCATGTAGGTGATTGTAGTGAGCATCTTAGTTAGATTATCAGTGAACTATTTAAATTGGAATTAACTTCGTTGAGTGCAGTCAGTGTTGATTCTGTACTATGGCTGACTTTTCTTTACTTTTGGTTTTTCTTTTGGAACTTGAATTGGTTTGGACATTTCCATCTGTTTTTGTGTTTTTTTGCATTCAATGTTAGCTTAAACATTGCTCATTAGGTTTTGTTCTATGGAACTCCACTGGTCTAGACACTTGACTTTCAATCAGAGTCACAGGTTGTAAACTCGCTACACCCATCGAAGTTTTTGGGCAACCAGGCAGCATCACTGGCCCTTACACATACACACTCATATAATATATGTACGGTTCATTACCAACTGTAATTCATTTGGTTTTCGTTTGTACAAGTCAGAAACAATTCATTTATTGTTCAGAAGTGCGTATATTTAGTGGTAACAGTCGCTTCTTGTTTATCCTTTTCTGTTTGCCTATAAGGTGATGTTGATAGTGCTATGGAACTATTGGTTAAATATCAAATGGTCAGGGAAGATGTTGACAATATAATGGAGTTAACTACATGGCCAAATCAACCAAATCGAATGCAGAATATCGATTCAAAAGTAAGCGGCTGTTATTAACTTTTCTTCAAACTTTCAAGTATTTCTTAATCCAAAAAAGAGTGGTTCAAAGATAAATATTGATGTGGTCGAACACTTAGACATTATTATTATTATCCTCGTAGATTCCGGTTGAAAAAGGGCTGCTGCAAAACAATTCCATTTCATCCTGTTTTCTCTAGTCGTCTTTAGCTAACTCCACAATTATTCATAAGTTCTTATCTCCTCCTCACACGACCCCTTTCATGCTAACCTCTGACACCCAACTCCTTGTTTCCCATTTGGATTCTACTACTGCATGGCTAGCCTGGCGCGCAATATCACTCAACGGTCTAGTTAGCGTGTCTGTATTCCAGAGCAGTCGTGGATAAATTCCCAATGATGTATGCAAAAAAGGTCTGCCTAGTGTTTGACAACTTCTGTAATCTTTGAGGCCTTAAGACGTCTTAATTCTCATCAAAAAGTAAATGCACAGTGCAATATTACTGTTTCATTCTACTTCACGGATGTTAGACACGACCATTGGAGCTATAATTCTAAAAAGTTCTGTTATTGGTAGATTTATTTACATGTGGTGAAAGCATAATTCCCCTATCGAGTCTGTATATCTTGCTATCTGTGTCGAGTGGCAATGTTGACGTGTGTCATACTTATAGAGGCATTATGAATGTTTTTCATCCCACAAAAGTAGTATTTTTGTCCCAAAATTCATCTACGTCGATATCATATTTTCCTAGCATAGAAGTTGAGTACTCATCAAAATTTTGGCATGAATGATGTGGCTGCTGTAATTTTTGTCATCTTTCATTATCTTTGTCACCTTTACGTTGGCGAGATGAGTTTTACTCATCCTCATTAGTAAAAAATACCAGTGTGTTGCAAAGTGGAGGCTGGATAAACGAAGATACGAGACTGATGCACGAAACTAGGGGCTATCGTTCTGGACACTGTTATGAAATGTAGGTTAGTCAGCTGTAGTCTTTGAAACTACCGTTAACTATTGTTAAAGGTGGTAATTGATGTCACTTAAAATTGTTCACAACTCTACGCACACATCTTTATCTTAATTAACATATTTTGCCATCATTTCGAGTTCCGAGTGCAACAGAAGGCTTCGAACTTTGAAATTTCAGTAGGGGTGGGTTTTTTCTTGTGGGGTTTGTCCACCTCATACCCAATCTTCCATCTTTTCCAGGCTTTTTGCTGGTTAGTGAACTAGGTGTGGTTAAAGAGTATGTCAGTCGGCAATGGAAATCCGGACCTCCCGTATGTGTGGTGAGTATTCTACCACTGAACCATCGACTTACTAATACATCTCATTTAACGTGTTTAAAAAATATATGTTTATAGTTCTAAAACACTCATGAGTGAACGAAAAATATTCCTTTCGATAACTTGTTTTTGAGTTTCTACATTTATATGTCAACATTAAGAAAACATTATTGTTTTCAATGTGCGCGTTCAAGCTCGATTCCCGGGTGACGTATTCTTGAACCGGTAGTAAGCCTGGTAAAGAGGGAAGGTTGAGCGTGAGGCTAACAACCGCATCACGTAGCAAATAAACTCGAAAGCACAAGCTTGAAGTCGTCTGTTCCACTCAGAAAGCAAATAGAATGAAAAGCAAAATGTAATCAACGACAAATACTCTTTAAATAATACACAGTTGTAGAACCTGAAGAAGAAGTGGTCGAATCGGATATGCTTTCTACACCGATAATTATTTTCATATCTCATTCACTTATTCGCTATTTCCTCTCCTCTTCACAATTATTTTGTCTCTTTTTCCAATTAACTATCTTGTACTTTCACATTATTATCTTCCCTACTCTTTCTATATAATGTATAAATTTGATGTGATATATAACTTAGACTGTCATTGAACATTGATTCGAGGCGGTGGACTGTTAGTGATGATACTTTTATCTTCCTTTTTGTATAAGTGTGATGATGTCAGTTCATCGCATTGATGTTAAAAGTAGTAAATAATGTCTGAATACTCAAGCAGATAATGAATTGATATGATCACAGTATATCTGGGGAGTAGCTTTTTGAATGTTACTTATTGGTCCTGAGTTATTTTATTTAGTCACCCATTTTTACATCTATATTCATTCTTGCATCATAAT
Source organism: Trichobilharzia szidati (assembly GCA_944472155.2). Lineage (NCBI taxonomy): Eukaryota > Metazoa > Platyhelminthes > Trematoda > Strigeidida > Schistosomatidae > Trichobilharzia > Trichobilharzia szidati. The sequence goes on from OX235271.1 coordinate 160,863,542, forward strand.
TGACTTCTATGCTGATGTCTATGCGTTCACGTAAAATGTAAAGCAATTTTAATACAATACAGAATTCACCAATCTAATGGTGATATAATCATAAATGTAAGTGTAGAACCTGGGCACTGTCGTAGAATGTAATTCCATATTAGATAAGTGTATTTCAAATATCACACAGTGATGATGCATTATTAATACCTGGATGACGTTTCGAGCACAAATTATATCATAGGAATTATTAAAAAGATGGTTGCGGCGAAGAAAATTTTCTTTTCGACGAAGTCATCAACTAGGCTGTACATTCTTGTATTTATGATAAATATTCACACAGCTTCATAGTTTGTCTTACATATATTTGTTTGTCCAATCCCTTGCCCTCAACCTGAAATTGCTGTCTCTCCCGGTGGCACCGGATGATTGGAAATATTATCTTAATTTGTTTTTATCTTATTTTAGTTATAATGCTAACTGTATTATATATATTTTCCTCTCTTTCCCTTGTTGTTTGTGGCCACTTTCCATGTCTCGGGTATGGGCGTTGTGTCCTTTCGATTTCATGTGTGTGTGTGTTGTTGCATCAATAAACAAAACATTCAGTGGTTAAACTCTCTTTCCTTTTCCCTATATTAATTTTTAATGCTCTCACCCTTTCCCATCTTATTGTGTGATCGCATACAATTCGAGGTTATTGATTCAACTTAGCAGGGTCAACCATTCAAGGTCTAGTTAAATTTCTATGTTCCGATAATCTAATTGACCCCGATCTACTAGTTTGACCTGTATAAGTTGACCTCACAGTCATATAACATGTTATTTGGTAGATTATATTATTTTTCTTAATTGGATCTATTGGGTCCTTAAGCCGACAAAGTTTCCAGCCTTATTAAGAATCTTACGTAGGGCTCCTGATGTTTCTTCTTCATATGATAGTACTACAGAGACTTTGAGTTCTTATATTATTTATATTATGGAAGACATTCATATGATTATGAGCAATAATTTATGCTCGAAACGTCATCCATTTATTAATACTGCATCACTGTATGATATGTGAAATAAACTTATCTAGTGGTAATGAGTTTGTTAACAATAGTTAGTGAATATCCACAAGTTGGAAGGCGTTTTTGTGTTTTATAATTAACAAAGGAAATTAGTGCAACAATTAAAGGGTAGAAATATTTGTGAAAATATAACAAGTGGTTACGTAATACATTTTGCATATGTTGAAAAAGATAAGAAGAAGAGCAGATGAGTGATCAAATTACTAAAATCAATTGTATGATGAGGATTAAAATTGAAGCAGGCCTTACAGTACGATAGATGAAATAATAACAACTTATAAATGGCATAAGGGGAAGGTGGAAACAACCAACTTTATATTCATGTAAAAATTGGCCAATTTAGGGAAAGTGACTCTACTAATTTCTTTTGAAAACAGGTTCAAGTATATTCCGGTGGTTTCTGTTGTATATAAGAAGCAAAATTCAGCTCAGTGGGAATTATGCTAGATAACTCTAAATGCTTTATTAGCGTTAATTCTACAATCTATATTTACAAGGTAGGCTAGAATAGAGCTACGTATTTGTCCCTAGCTTAACCATGCAGGTATATGTTATGTTATAATACGACGAATTAACATGCCTAAATTGTACACTCTGTTTAACTAGCTGTACACAGGGACCGTGAAATTAGGTAGTTTATGCATATTTCTCCATTGTAAAATTGACTTGATTGTGAAGTGACAGCACAACTCTGCTCTATCGACGTCTTTTTTAATGGTATTATTTAGGTGTTATGCTGTTATATCTCCCTGAAACTGCAGATTTAAGGACAAGAGTTTCTTTGGAGGTTATGATTGTTACTTTGTTATGATTGGTCATTGAGTCTAATTACGCTTAAATGTATTTTGGTTGTATTTTTTGAATAACAAAAGATTTTTGTACATTTTATTTATATATTTGTGAATTATCTTTCATTTCTTGTTGCCTATTTCGTCTTGTTTTAGGTTAAAGCAGCATTGACGCGTACATATAACAAATCATCTCATTTATTGCCATATGTCATCTCAACTGGTGGTTCTTTCAAACGTAAACGTGGTGGTGGTGCTGCTGTTCCTGCAGGTTTAGAGGATGAAGATGACTCTGCTTTGTTCGATGATGGTGAAGAGGAAGAAGAAGATGCAGTTGACTTGAAGAATGATGCTATGATCTCAGTATGTTATAAATCATTTCATGGTTTGCTTTTGGTTTGAATCTCTATGTAAAACTAGACAGTCTACTTAAACATCTAAGGAGAAGACTGCAGAGGGTTCTGTGGTCATCATTTGAACTCATGGAAACGAAGTTTAGGAAGATCAAAGACTATTATTTCTATTTTGGTCGTCTCTCTGTATTCCGAGTTGAGCATAAAGCTTCTTCAAACTTTATTCTTTGAAGTTTCAGTTGCACTGGTGTTGTTTTCACGGATTGGGGTTGCTGGCTTGACGCCTAACCTTCCCAATTTTCCAGGATTACCTTCGGCTAGTAAATTCCTTGGGTGGGTTTACGAGTGTCTCAAGTGAGAATCGAACCCTAGACCACGTGCATGGTTGGCGAGCATTTTACCACCGAGCCACTGACTCACGAATTGTAACAGTTATCTTCTAAGCTGTCAATGAAGTATTAAAAATAGCATTTGAACTATCATTTTGAAGGATTACTCATCTAAAACATTTTCTTTTATGTCTTATCAGGTTAAAAAGACGGAACCGAAAAAACGCACAAACACAGAAAAATCCAAACCACAAGAAGACCGTGCTTCATCTTCTGATGCTGCTGGTAAAGGACGTGGTCGAGGTCGTGGTAGGGGACGTGGTCGTGGAAAAGATTGAATTCATTCAGTCTTTCATTTCTGTTTTTGTTCTTATTACTGTCCTCGGTGTTATCATTTATTGTTATTACTACTTTTTTCTTCTTCTTTTTCGGAGACTACAACACCTCTCTCATCATATTTCTCAATTTTGTACAAAATATATATAAACAACAGATTTGTTTTAAATGAATTTTCGCCGCATTATTCATTTACATTCATTGCCATTCAGATTTCATTCATGTATGCTTAAAATTGTTGGCATTTCTACTGCATTTTTATAAAAGAAAAACGATCTCAATGAAATAGATGTTATGTCATTTTATGCACTTTGTGTTTTGTTTTAATTCAGTTGTGTGCGTGTGTTTAACATTTGTATTTTATTATATTACTTTTCAATCACAGAAGTGAGTTACTTCCCCCATAATTTCTTTCTCTACATGACTTACTGTTAGGTATTATGCTTTATTCTCAATTATAGCATTGAGTTGGGGGCATCTGTGCCTCCCTAGTTTGGGGCTCGTAAGCACCCACCATATAGTCTGAACCTTGAACTTTCTGATTACGAGGGGTACTCGTAGACTGTCCAGTCACTGGAACCCGATCCAATGGCTCATGAATTCCAACCCCTATGATTTCGCGATCTGCAAAGCGCAATCACTAGCCAATGTTATCAACAAGTAACCGTCTTCTCACCTGATGTAGTGGACCCCACTCACTATCGATTGGCTATATTCAGGAAGTAACCTGGAATTCCTAGTGAAAGAGGTCATGACCAGTGCCGTCCACCAAGTCAGGTAAAAGGAAGATTACTTGCCAATGACATTGGCTGGTAGTTGCGTTATGTGTGTATTCCACCTTAAGTTTAATTTAACTAAGGTAGGGAGTTGTGTTAAACCTTTTCTAAACATGCACACAGTGGTCTCATTCAATGTTAGCTTTTAATTTCCATGACTGACTAGCCTGTCTCACTTAAGATTCTGTCTCAAAGTCCCTTCTCTGCTGATCTTTACATGTCATTCATCTTTTATAACCTTATCACAAATCTCTATACTTCAATAATTTTTCGTGTTTTGATTTTACCTAAATAAGAAACCTATCTTGGTATGGTATAATGTCTTATTTTAGTACATTATGAGTATCAAGAGGTGCACCACACGAAATCTCATAGTTTGTGCAAGGGCTGGGATACGTCCTGAATACCCAGATGGAAGCAGGTGATTGTCCTGATGAGGTACACTTTGAGTCTTTGACTTGAAGTCTGATCCACAAGGAAGTGCAGCAATGTCAGGACCTACTTCCCATGGTTACCGGTGTCCACAACTGTTTAATACGTCATTCATTCATTCATTGGGATTTCTTGAGCTGATAGTTCTGGAATTAGAATTTTCCAGCTCCCCTAAGTAGATCAGCTTGTCCACCAATCCAGTTGTAAACGCCAAGAGTTCGTATTCACCCTTTCACTTAAGTTAGAAAAACCCCCACCACTTGAAAGTAATGGTGGCTATGAACCGGTGGTCACATGATAGCATTTCGTGAGGAAGATCGAAGTCTACTCACCCTTGATCATATAGCAGCGTTATAATATCTTGCTAATTATTGATCGATATATTCAACGTTGATAAATCATTGTGTGTCTACAAAGAAGGAATAGAAAATATACTGTCTAGTCTTTACTTTTCCAGGTTCTTACTGTTATTTCACAATTTGGTAGACTGCAAAAGTTTCCTGTACGCTTTCTTTCCTCCTGTTTCCAGTCAATTAAAAGTGAGATGCCTTCTTTTAATCTTTACTTGTTACTTTTTCTACATGCTAGTTTTAATTTGTATGCATGTATGACTTAAGACTAATGTGTGTTAGTGTGAATAGTAGTGGTAGTAATGTCCTCATTTGAACGTGAAATCGGTCACCATTGATTTACAAAACTACCAGACAAATGTATATTAATCTTGCCGATCAATAAAAAAGGACATTTTATGGCTTACTAATAAGCTAGAGTAAATAACTATCCGTTAAACCAGATGTAAAGACTGTAATTGTAAACACTGTGTCTATAATTAAAGGGTGTTTTGTCAGTTGGGTCACATTTATCCACTACACCTACTGTATGTGAGTTGCCTGGAGAGGGGGATAGTTTGTCTTTCTCGGTTGCACTTAGCCGTAAATGTGGCATCGATCCATGAAGTATTTGATTGCTGGTTTCAGCCATGCAGAGAGGTGTAGACTGCTTAGTTGGATCCTCGGGCTGCTAAGAATCAATGACTGAAAACTATTGATGATATGGTTGAAAATTGTTCTCAAAGGCGCAGATGCATTCATCCTTTGTAATCTTCTAATTTCTTCAAGTCCTCATATTTTTCCACTTTACTGCTTTTTCTCTCCAGTACGTTTCTGCTCATTTTGTCTACTTTTGTGTTCTATATGACGTGTGGTACCTTGAACTGGTACACTTCTGTTCGCAAGGTCGTACCTTGAAACTCAGTTGCTTAGTGTATGCGGTTTCCCAACTTTCTACAATAAACTATGCTCCTCTCCTTGATACATTTCGAATTAACATATTCAGACTGATTGATAATTTTTAGAAGAAAAAAAACTACAGTGTGACACGTATGAAGTGCTGAACTTTTCAATCAGTATTACAAATCTGTTTATTGTTTTCGAAGTTGTTTACTCTTCTGTCGAAATCTTAAACATCCCAACTTGAATATAATAATACTAATAATGTTAAAATTAAGAATTAGTATATCAGTTCGCTTTAGCATAATTCGTATCAGCACTGTCGAGAAAAAACAATCAATAAAGGTAAGGGTAATGTAATCAATACTGTCAGTGGTTTTTCACAGCACACACAAGAATAACAGATATGGTAAAGTGATATTTAGCGATATGGCGAATAATAAATACAGTATAGATAAATGTGCTTTAATCCAAATTCATCCATTGCTCTTAATAGTTTCGACAATCCTGCCAGAAATCTGTAATTTCGTTAATCTCTGTCATTAAGCATTATAGTTATAGTTTTGCCTTATATTTTCGTCTTGTATTTTAGTTGTTTATTTTTTACTGTCGTTTTGCTTCGTTTCTGCTCACATTTCTCTTTTTTGTTTGTCAGTTTAAGATTGGGATAAGAATGAACGTGTAGTTAGTTGAATAGTTTTTGTCAATATTTCTTAGTCAGCTATTGAATATAGCGCGTGCATCGATATGTTTCAATGGTCCGGTGGATTTTGACAACTAAGCGGAGGGTCCAAGTTCGATTACCGATCGACGGACTCCTAAACCTTGCCTCGTCGATGGTAAGCTTGGAAAAGACAGTAGGATGAGCGTATTGCCAGCATCTGCCCACCCTGTAAAAACACAGCTCTTGGAGCCTCAACTGCTTGGATCTATCTGTTCAACTCGAAATAGAAAGCAGTGAAAAAAATGAATGTAACATTACAGTGTTTCACAATTAGAAAAGAATTTGTTTGAAACATGAGTGTCACAAGACACAAAGTAAATGAATTAAGACTACTGAATGGCAACAAGATTTTTTAGGACGATAAAGACTGAACGAATCGGTGTCATTGTAAATGGTTTTTGTGATGTTAGAAAGTTTTTGATTATTGATTTCTATCGTCTAGGGGGATCACAGTGGTTGGGTGGTCTACGAGCTCACCTCGTAACCGTAAGGTCTTGTGACCGAACCCTGGCAAGTGAGTACTGCAGAAGAGTCCCAAAATGGGAAAAGACAGTTGTCCAGTACTCCTTATTTTTGCATCGGTGGTTCCGAAGTAGGATGCTCGCCATCCACCTGCGTGGTCCGGGATCTGATCCTCGGCCGACGCACTCTTAAACCTTGCTAGGCCGGTAAAGAAGGAAGGTTGGGTGGGGAGTTAGCAACCCCACTCCATAAAACTCAGCCACTGTCACCGAAACTTCAAAGCTTGTAGCTTGAAGCCCTATGTTCCACTCGGAACGTAACAGGGAAAAATGTCACCTAAGGAGTTTGAACAAAGATTAACAGTTGCGGAACTCATAAATTACTCCTGTTTGTGATTGAAGTTACCGTTTCTGTAAACTAAATGTTTCCTTTGCATACCTCTACATGTAAGCGATTTCAGTCGAAGTATATACATAGTCTCATTGACATAGTCGCCTTCTTTATCGTCTGTGTTTGCGTCTAATTTTGGTACTACTCATCCTCTGGTTCCATCACTCTTGGGCAGTTATACTTAAAGATGTATGATCATTTCTCCTTTCATCACTGATCTATATTAAAAGTATAAATAGGAAATAATTTAACAGCTTAGTGAGGCATCAAATATGTACCGTTTAAGATTTTCCCTGAACATGACTGTTAATATGTCAGTTCTGACGTCATCATTGATGCTTCTTCATTAGGAATTAATAAGTGGGTTTGACTAACTCATTTCTTATTCAAGTATTAGTTTCTAGGGATTTGGTTGATTGGTTACAGGATTTCATCATGAGCTGACATACTTGAATATCAATGAGATGCTCACTGGCGACTGGCCCTATTCAGGTAGGTAGTTACCTGGGGTTCCAGTGGGAAGTCGTGACCAGTAGGGTGCAGCAGGTCGGTTGTGAGGACAAATACTCGCCGAAGACATTGGCTAGCGGTTGCGCTATATCGTGAATTGGCAGAAGTTAGAATTCATGGGTTGGTCATTGGATCGGGTCCCAGTGGCTTAATGGTATACGAGGTCGCCTTGTAATCAGAAGGTCCTGGGTTCGAACCCAGGTGGGTAAGTACTGCTGAAGAGTTCCAAACTAGGACGAAACAACTGTCGAGTACTCCCAGGCTTTTCAATGGTTCTCTAACCAATGTCAGCTCATGATGATATCCTGTAATTATTTCTTATTGTTAAACTAAAAATCTATGAAATTCAACCTTATATGTGTATTTTATTCGTCATCATGTAATCTTCCACAATGAATCAACATAGAAAAAATGACTATCAATAGTAGGAGTAGTAGAATTAGTTTTTATAGGATTGGAATATTAATAGTGGTATGTTGTTTTAATAAAACTTTGTCCAGTGAATAAATGTCATCGTAAATATTCTTTAGTGAGTCCCTTTGATTTTGTTTTTCAAATGTACCTATTAGTTTTTATTTTACTCTTATTTTATTTTTTTGCTGGATTATAACAGATTGTAATACTTCATTCATATCAATGGTGACTAATTCAATAGTTCGTATCGGTACACATGATGGACGTTTTCATGCTGATGAAGTTTTAGCCTGTGCAATGCTTAAACACCTGCCAGAATATGCCAATGCTGATATTATACGTACACGTGACGCTAGTATCTTGTCAACTTGTGATATAGTCGTTGATTGTGGTGGAGTGTTCAGTGCAGAGAATCATTTATACGATCATCATCAAAGGTTAGTTAGGGATCAACTGCTGTCGTTACTATTATTATCGTTATTGTTATTACTAGCAGTAGTAGTATCAATGTTAAGATTTGGATTTTCAGTACTAATGTCAAGCCTCCAGCTTGAAGCCCTATGTTCCACTGGGGAACGTGAAGGATAAAAAAAAAAATGTCAAGTCTGTCAGTGCTTCTGTATGATTCAGAGACTTGATGCGTGTGTCTCTAAAGGTAGTTGTAACAGCTGACTTCAAACTTTTATCAACAACTGCCTTCTCTGGCTCCTCGGTGAAGATAAGATAGCTGGACAGAAGAAATGGGCGAAAAGGACCTCTCTAAATGAATGTATCAAGAATGCGTCACCCAAAAACATGGCGAAGAAAATGGAGATGGATTGGACACACGTTGAGCAACATCGCACACCAGGCTGGCTTCGAGGGGAACCCGAATGGGAAACGAAGAGTTGGGTGTGCGTCCGAAGGTGATATGGAGTAGATCGTGTGAGAAGTAGATGATAGCTTATGGGCAATAGTAGAGCCAGGTTAAAGCAACTGTAGCGAACAGTATGAAATGTTGATGGCTGTTGAAGGTCTGTGTTCCACTCGGGACCTAAAGGAGTAATAATATAATCACTGTTATTCTCGTTGCGGTTGACTTATTACTATTATTATTGATATTTTGGTTTCTGTTTTATTATAGAGGATTCACTCTTACTTATAAGGACTTTTTCCCTCAATCTGATTGGGATATTAAACTCAGCAGTGCTGGTTTGATATACGTTCATTTCGGTAGGAAAATATTATCTCGTATACTTGGCAAAGAAGATATAACTGATCCATTAGTTGATGCTCTTTTTGATAAGGTAATTTTTATGCTGATTTTTTTTATTTCCTTTTCTGATTTTTCTCTTTGAACTGAGTCGAACTGATTACATCACTAAATGATCTCGGTCCGATGTTCAGATTATTTTTATCTGGCTAGCAAGCACTACTGTACTGCTTGTTGTGAGTGGTTCCTAACTACTCAGTATCAATCAGTCAGTAGTATATATCACCATGTTCTTTCTCTTCTTATATTTTAACTCCATAAATCATAAAAATAAATAACTACACCCAATATCTCTCTTTCAGATATACAATTCATTCATTGTTGAAATCGATGCTATTGATAATGGTGTCCCGTTAGCGTCATCAACGTTAAGGTTAGTTGTGATGCCTCTCCTATTATCTGTTCAATAATAACTATTTGCAGTTATTGGTTCTGCAGAGATTTGATCAATTTCAATTTTGATCACAAATAAACTTCAGTTAGAGAAATATTGTACACCAGAGAGTACTGGATAGCTGTTTCGCCTAATGTTTGGGGCTCTTCAACAGTATGCACCCGTGACTCCACTGTGGGCGAAACTCAGAACTTTCAGCTCACAAGGCGGACTCGTATGCCATTCAACCACTACGGCTGAATCCAACGGCCTAACGATCCTAATTTCCACTAATTCGTGAAATAGCACTACCACTAGCCAATGTCATCAGTATCTATCCTCATGCCCAACTTTGTGGGAGCTGCTGATCAAAACTTCCACTAGGACCTTGAAGCAACTTCACCCTGTTTCTTCTAGCAGTCCAGTACTATCTCGTTTACAATAGTTGTCTACCTGGAACAAATTTGTGATTAAATTTGAAAAACTATGTAATATTTCTTGTCACAATTAAGATGGTAATTATTTCTGGTTTCTGTCTTTTTCTTCATAGATATTCCATCAATACATCTTTAAGTAGTCGAGTGAATCGTTTGAATCCAGCCTGGAATGAAACAGATGCCGATGAAAATGTAAGTTGCACTAGGGATATATTCTGTCTTTTGTAATGTATGGCACGAATTAATGTTTTCTTAATAATAAGTTCGACTTTCAACTTTTAGCCAACTCTGTCATGAATCTGAATTGCCCGTCAGCTATTAAAGTTTAGCTGGCCTAATGTACTTGTACTAGTAGCCTTTGCTCAACAGTGTTTTTGAATCTAAACTGTCATTCGACTAAATGAAATTACGAATTTGCGTTCAGATTGAATAGTCCAGTCATAAAGTCTCTTATTTCAAAACCAAGTGGCAAAATGAGTTTGGCTCTCACCTGGGACATCATTTTCTGCAACTTTACAGCTATACCTTACTGACAATTGCTAGAAAGCACAAAGCTTAGACCCGCAACTTCCTGCCAATTGTCTCCAAATATAAAGCATAGTAATTTTATTCTGTTTTTGTAGGCATTCATTGTTTAGAGAAGAAGATGTTTTTATAATTCGTATACTTATCAAATTCAATACATCTTTATTAATTCACTCATTTAACAACTCAGAATTATCCCTCATCCACAAGAACTCTGGTCAAACCAAAACTTGAAATCAATCCATAGAATCTTTTAGTTTGAGCCAACTACGTAAGGAGATGTAGACTGCAGGGCTAGGGTGTTCGGGATGGTAAGAACCAATGGTTGGAGATAATTGGTGCTATGGCTCTAAAGTGTTCTCACTGGCGCAGATGCATTCACTCTCTGGGATCTCTGAAATCCACTAAATCGTTATGTTTTCCCATGTTATTATGCCATCTCCTTCATATTTCCTCTTTTTATCGTTGTTTCGAATCCCTTTTTTTCTCTTTTGTCTGCCTTCATGTACTGTATGGAGTGTCAGCAACTTGAACTGTTGCAGTTATCTGTTGAAATCAGTCAGACAGTCATGCAGTCAGTTACCTGTCTATTAGCCATAAGTTTTTTTAGTAATAATTAGTCAGTATCAACGTGTCAAACATGGATAATAATTAAACAAGAAAATTAATGCATCAATTAAAGTTTTGAAGAATGTTTATGAAAATTAAACAAGTGCATTACGTGTAATACATAATTCTGGAAAAAAAAGTAAGAGAAGTCAGTTGATTACTAGAGAAACAATTAAAGTTGAAGTAAGCACAATAACAAGATAGTTAAGAAGACAATAACTTGCAGATGGCTTAGAAACAGAAAGAGAAAGAGAAAGGGGGGATTGTCAACTTTACACATTCATATAATGATGGTATAGTGAACGAAAGTGGTTATACGAATTTCTTCTGAGTGCACAGGTTCAATTTCTTCTGCTCTATGTAGAAGACGAATTCTGACTGGTTGGATTATGAAAGACAACTATAGATGGTTTGATGAAATCACTGTTGATTTGCAGAGGTTTGGTTGATTTCAAGTTAGGCCATCAACTAACATGTATTCGAGAACTACTGAAAATCAGAGAATGTTGGACAGCTGTAATGTACCCGTTGTTGCAACGGGGATCGAACCCAGAACCTTCAGATTTCAGGGTGATCGCTTAACTATTCAACCACTGAATCCAATCCATTCATTGGTGCGTATTGTTGAAGAGCCCAAGACTAGGACGAAACAGTTGTTAGGTTTTCAGTGGGTGTCTAACTTATATCAGATCTAAGTCTAACTGTGAATCAGTTAATTCCCTGCAAACGAGCAGTTTCAGTGGTCATTACTGACTTATTACGAGAAGGGGTATTCTAGTATGACTTCGTGACCAGTGGAGCATTCCATCAAGTTGGTTGTAAGGACAAATATTCATCGATAAAGTTGGCAAAGAGTAGAATTCATATGCTATTAGATCACGTCTCAATGAATGAATAGTCAACAGGTTCGCTTGTATTAGTAGAGCTGGCTAAACTAGGTGGAGTGCAGTTCTAATCCAAGTCATACAGATTGAAATTTTGACAGATCACTTCTGTTTTTTACTTGTATTTCGTGTAAATTACATTGGATGATAGTGAATGAAGTCTTTTTGTGCTAGGCAGTAATCTCTATCATTTTCAATCTTTGACATAATTCGCGCGTAACATGTACCTTGTGATTATTACCCATAATCTATTAGTATTGTGGCTTCAAAATTTTATATTATTATTTATTTCATTCCTTTGAGTTCCCAGTGGAACATAGGGCTACAAGCTAGAGCTTTTGAAGTTTCAGTAGCAGTGGTGTTTATTTTTTACGCAGTGGGACTTATTGCCACACACACACACACACTCAACCTTCCCTCTTTTTATCGGGTTAACTACTGGAGTGCGTCAGCCGGGTATCGAACCCCGAACCAGTTGCTTTTGATTGACCAGTGTCTTACCAATGGAATCACCGATGTATCTAGCTTTAACATAGTGCAGCACAGATAACTTCACTGTCATATACATTTACATTATCTTGTTAATGAAATTGTCATCTCTGTTTGTCTAATGCTCCACAATTCTAGACTTCTGCATCATTATATGTAAAACATAGAAAAACAACTAGTTCAACGATTTGAATGATTTATACAGCTGTCTACAGATGTTGTTTGGATCAGTAATGTTAACTTCTCCACTGATATCTTAATCCAAATTGAACATAATGTCCGGTATGTGTATAATTTTCTGTTGTTTTGTTTTTTGTTTTTTTAAAGGTGTGTTTTCAAAATGCTCTACAATTAGTTGATAACGAATTTGTTGGATTAGTTCACTTCTATTCAAATTCATGGTATCCTGCTCGTGAAATTGTTTTAAAAGCTGTGCAATCTAGATATGAAACAGATCCATCTGGAGCAATAATTCATCTTGAAGGTACTGGATGTCCATGGAATGCACACTTTTTTGAAATTGAAAAATCGATAAAACAGAATAAAAAACAAGGGAATAATCTAAGTGGAAATCATTGTCAGGATAATGATAGTGATGATGATGACGCAATGTTATATGTGATATATGAGCGTAAAGACACTACATGGGGTATACAAGCTATACCATTGGATGAACATAATACATTCACCCAAAGGTAAGTAGGTATTTTTCATTTCATATCTGTTAGTTTTCTTCTTCCGAATTACTTTTCATCACAAATTGACATCAAACTGGAGAATTTACCGAAACCAATGGCATGTTTCGGCCTAATTCGAGTTTCTTCACCAGTAGGAACCTGTGATAAATACATAGATCACTAGATTCTATCACAATGGTCTCGGTACACATATAGATGCATATTTACTTTTGAAGCGTCTCAAAGTAGAACGGAACAAGTATTCACTGTCCCTTAGTAATTTTAAATGATTTTCCGATTGCTGTTCGTATGTAGTGAAAAACAATTTTAAATTGTCGAGTGTTGGTCTGCAAGGATTTGATTAATTTCAAGATTAGTCAAAAACTGATTTCATCTAGAGAACGATTGACAACTAAGGGGTCTACTGGACGGATAGTTGTCTCGTCCTTGTTTGGGACTCTCTGCAAAAAAGCACTTAGCTGGTAGTCGTGCTAAAGTCGCAAATTGGTAGAAGTTAGAGTTCGTGGGCCATTAAATCGGGTCCCAGTAGTTGACTTGTACCCGGAAAGTTCTGGGTTCGAAACCCGGTGGGTGCGTACTGATGTGTCTCAAACTAGGACGAAACTGCTGTTCAGTACTCCAGGCAGGTTTTCAATGGTTCTGTAACAGATACCAACCCGTGATCAAACTTGGAAATTAGTCCAGCGCTCATTTAGTCACTGCCTACAGCATAGAGTACCTGAATTTCTAGTGAGGAGTTGCAACTGATGGGATCCACCAAGTCCGGTGTGAGGACATGCGTCAAGATGATATTTGTTGGAGCTGGCGATATATGTCGCAAACTGGGAGAATTCTGAATTTACTAATCATTAGATTTTGTCCTAGTGAGTGAGTGAGTAGTCGATGAGCTTGCCTTGTAACTTGAAATTCTAACCTTGGTTGGGTCATGTGTGCTTGCTGATGATGGGTCCCGGACAATGACGAAACAGCTATCCAGTACTCCGTAGTTTTCAACTGTTCGATGATTAAAGACATCTTATGATCAATAATGAAATTTCACACTATGTAAATTGCCTAAAGTATGTTCTTAATGGTTTTTCTGTTTAACTTTTTCTGTAGGCTACCTTTACCAGAGAGTTGGAGGGGATTACGTGATGACCAGCTAAGCTTAATTGTTGGTATACCAGATTGTGTATTTGTACATGCTACTGGATTTCTTGGGATTCATAAGACACGTGAAGGTGTTATTCAAATGGCTAAATTAACTATGAAAATGAAGAATAAATAAGTTGTAGTAACGTGTCATAATTTTCTTGTCATTTCTTTTGATGATTTTTATGACCCAATATATGTATGCATCCCTCTTTCTGTGGTATTTTTATTTCCATTGGAAATATATCATGCATTAAGGGCATCCATTGGACTATCTAAGCTATTGGATGGTGTATCTATATCGTTTAGATTAGTAATCAACCCTGTTTCTGAGAATGGAAGACAAAACTTCTCTGTAACCGCTTTAATTAATAATGTCGAAAATTATAAAGCCCATAATTAGTCAAAAGCTAGTAGAGTTTATGAACGAAAAATTAGATTTCAGGCTTAATAAACAGTGTGTTCGCTAGGTTGTTATATTTCGACAAATTGTGAGACGCGAACATACCAGCATATATAACATAATTTACAAAATAATACCTTACTATGACTGTGAGGTCACCTACCATAGGTCAAGGTAAGAGATCAGAGGTAGGCAGATTATCAGAATATAAGAATTTGGCTAAGTGGAGAATGACTGACCCCGAGAAGATAAGTAATTTAGAAAAAAACTCAGCAACACACGACCACACAATAGGGTGAAGCAGAGTTACAATTCTAAAGAGTAGTATAGACAGATGGAAAGGAATCCTTGTTGATCGAATGACTCATTACTAATACCAGAGATATGGAAAATAATGAAATTATGTATATACGAATTCGAAAAGTTGTGTGAGTACTTTGATATAATTGTGAGAAATAAATTGTGCTCGGAACGTGGTCATCAGTAAATATTACTGTATAACATGATGGAATTATACTATACCACAGTGCCCAAGTTCTATTCCTATATCAGTGATTTCTTAAAATAGACTATTTGAAGATATGTATGTAGGTCAGGAGTCAATCGGTTTTTCCATCCTACTTTAAGTGGTATCAAGATATCATACCAAGTCGAATGAAATAATATTTTGAACTAAATTTATTTGCCGTACATTAAGTGAAAACCTAGTGACAGTGACATTGCATCAGTATGATTCTTTTGCCTAATTTGCAAGGGTTTGACTGATTTCAAGATGGATATCAGTTAGAGATTCATTGTAAACCAAGGAGTACTGGACAGTTGTTTCTTCCTAATTTGGCATTCTTCATCTGTACGTACGCATACCTCCACTAAGGATCGATCCCAGGTTATATTCAGTTTACATGTTAAGCTGGTATATCATTGAGTCTCATTGTCTTTATTAGTTACCAACTTGGTAGATCGTCACTATCTAAACCATTAAATCTGCATGACCAGGTTTCACCCGCTCTAGATACCAAATACTCTAACTGTACTGTAAGGTTTCTCACTTGTCGTAATACTTCAAGTGTGGTTTCTCTCTACTAATAGTAATTATGTCTAGAAATCATCCGTAAAATGTCTAATTGCTGTCTCAGTTAACGTCTTAGTACAGTGATTTGGAATACCTATTGCATTTACCCAACGCATAGCGTTCTCTATCATCACTAACAGCTATTGGTCACCACTCAACGCTTGAGGGAGAGAGCCAATCATATCTACTGACCACAAATCATCTACTAGAATCGATTGTAGTTGTCACCGAATGTTCGTTCACCTTTTATTAATTTGCAGTTTGAGCAGGTGAGGACATACTCTGCAATATTATCTCTCACGCTAGCCCAGTACGCAATTTAACTCACGAGATCATATGTTCTTGAAATGCTTATATAGGCTAGGTAGTGCATGTGCTTGGATAAACTCCTGATGAAGGCACTTCAGAATCACTGTTACCCCCAGCTTAACTACTTAGTTAAAATCAATACGCAATGACCTATGTGAACTATGCGTTAGGATAATGTACAATCGCAGTAGTTTCAATCGAAAGTATACCGATTTTAAAGCTAGTGTCAAAACTTTTGTCGAACTATGTGACAGACAGTTCATCTAGTACCTTTATACAAATTCAAGTGTTTGAAAGGACAACTGATTTTAATAGAATGAAGCTTATTTGTCTTAGTGTTCAGATTTACTTTCAAGTCGAATTATATATTCATTTGCTCTCAGAAATTGATGGAAGTGGACATCTAATAGCCAAGAAATTCTTATTAATCTAATCGACATGAAGTCTATAATATTAGAACCGAAGACAACCCGTTTATAAACTGAAATGATCATATAGAGACGGTCTTAAAAATGTTTGACAGATATTTAGGATGATGATGCGTACAAAAAAGTATGATAGTATATTACGCCTAAATTATCCTTTAAGGAGGAGATGAGAGATTATGGGCAATCATGTACTAAACTGAAGAGGACATCAGAAAATAGAACAAAGTGGAGATGTATTGGTGAAGCCCTATGTTCCACTCAGAACCCAAGGGAATAATAATAATAGCAATCCTCCAACCCAAATGTTACCACTATTTACCGTAGACCAATAGAGAAAGAGTTAATAAGCCAAATCAGAACTATAGCTGGATAGTCCAAAATACAAAATATGTCTCACATCTCATGTTTGCTTAGCTAACTAAAGATTGTTTACAAATAACCAAAAGTAATACAACAATCTAGCAATTGCAAAGAATCTATAATTAACAGGAGTAAGAATGATTATATGAAGGATAATAAGAACTCAATAGATCTGAGAGATCATATAAAGTGAATGCATCTGTGGCATTTAGAAAGATTTCGAACCATTTTACCAATAACTTCCAGCTATTAACCCTTCACATTTTGAGAACCCCAATTAAGCAGTGTTTACACATACCAAAAAACAAACTCTTTACTGATAAATAGACAGAATGGAGGAAGTTGGCGCCTTCCTTGACAAGGAATGCTAACCAAAATAAAGTTAAGTAGGAAAAGAGTTAGGAGTAGTGAAACCAGTTCCTGGCGTCAAGCCATTAGATCTTTGGCCGTTGGTTTGAGCCGCAGAGCAGAATGAAGACTGCCTGGTTGGGACCCTCGGGATTTTAAGAATCAGTGGCTTGAAACTGTTGGCAATATCGCTCAAAATCCTTCTCAGCAGCGCTGGTGTATTCACTGTTTGCAGTTCCCTATCAACTTTGAAAAGACCTTTGACAGCGTTGACTGTGAAGTAATTTGAAATCTTTATCAACCTCATTCACAGCTATATAACGGTGGTTTTTATCAAGTGGTCAACAACGGAAAATTCACTCAGCAGAGCCTTTGAATTTAAGAAAGGAGTAAGATAAGACTGTCTACTATCACCTATGATATTCCTAAGTGAACCGATAAGAAGACTCCAGAAGATCTCTAATTCGAGGATGATTTATGTCTAATGTCACACAAACTCGAAGACTTACAGGCAAAAACCAACAAGTTGGCAAAATAGGCAACAAAGACAGGACTTCAAGTAGACATAGAGATGATGAAGATAACCAACTAACAACAATAAACACCAACCACTATGAACGGGTGAAATTTGAAAGTCACTTCCTTCACTCATCTAGGCAGCATTTTTCAACTACAGACGACAGCATGGATGAGGATTTCAGAACCACAATCGGAATGGCAAGACAGACCTTCATCACTATGAAATCATTTTTAGAAATCTTCTGCACTCCGCATAAAGAACGGAATTCAGATTCTCAACACTAGTGTTAAATCAGTTCTTCAAATATGAGTCAGAAGCCTGCACTGCGCATTACAAAAAGCATTTCCAACATCTGTCCTCGCTCAATACTCAAGATCAGAAGGCCAGAAAGAATTAGCAACAAGAGACTCTGGAAAGGAACCAATTACTCAAAAAATACGGTGAAGAAAATGGAGATGGATATCGCGCGTCAGGCCATGGCTCGAGTGGAACCCGAATGAGGAACGACGAGCTGAGCATGTGTCCGAGGGTGACATACAGCAGATGAAAGCATATGGGCGATTGTGGGACCAGCTGAAGAGGACTGTAGAGAATAGGACAACAATAATAATAATCTCCATTGGACCTTCATGTTTTTCCATGCTACCAATCTTTCTCCTTTATATTTTCGCTTATTATACTACTTCTCAATCCCTTTTTTTCTCTACCTTTGTCTGCTACATTGAGTGTAGAAACTTGAACTACTTGACTTCTGTTCAAAGGTCTATATTGGAAACCAATCAGATAACATACCTCTGACGTAACAACTTCATACAAATGAAAAACAGCATTGTACAGCATTCACATATACTTTTAGATAACAAAAATAACAATTCACACAATTTCAAGTCAATAAACTTCATCAATATCAAGCAAATATAGCTTGAATTTGTCATGTAATATACATATTACGCAAATATATTAAGCAATATTTTTATAATTATGACAATAATAAATGAGAATAGAGATAGAAATGGTACATTAGGGAATAAACTATTGTTTTTCTTCTTCAAATAATGAATAATGACTATAAAATAATAATAATTATTATATAGGGTAATAAATGCAAAAGTACACTTGAATCTTGGTGTTAGTTGGTATAAAAAAAACAAATATATATTGAATCTTCTCTGAATAATATAGAAATATAATATGATGAATATAAACAATTAATAAGGAAATAAGCAAGATACAGATGAAGAGGAGATGGAAAGAGAGACAGAGTAACAACAATTATTATTTATACTGTTTAACTCTACGCTGTACTTTCATATACCATGGTGTATTTGTATGTCGACGTCGTTTCTTTTTCACTTGATAGAAACGACGTGAATGCTGTTGTTGTAGCTGCTGGTCCCGACCATTCCCATGTCCTGGACTGGTTATTGATGTTTGTTCTGCAGGTTGATCAGTGATACTTCTGTTTCGAAGATGATGATATACTGAACTTTTGAATAATGGAAATTTAATTTTCATACCTTAAAATTAGAAAACACATGTAGGTAGTTTTAATTTGACCATATAATCAAAGTAATAATAATTTAACAAACTTTTTGAGAAGACTAGCTAGGTTGTTAAACATTAGCTTTATTGGGTTGATTGTAGGTGAATTTAGGTTGAGCATTTTGTCCTACTCAGAACCAGTCAGCTGAATGTACTTGCATCCCAAGCGATTGATGTTCTTCTTATTAGATGGTTGGAGGAAGTTTTTGACCTAGGTTTCGTGCTTCTTAGCACTCACCAGTCAGCAAGGAGTATCTGTAATCTTCAAGGAACTCATTTCCGTTATGAGATGCGAACTCGTGCCAACTAATGTTGCAGTCAGACACGCTACCACCGAGCTATTCGGGCTCGCGATTGACCACCTGTAGAACTGTATTGGATGCTTCGATTGGACACTAGGTAGTAACTAGTGTCATGCGTCTAGTCCTTTGTTTAGTGCAGACTGACTGAATTGTATGAGTCAAGTTTAATGTCATTCCCACTGAGACCTAGCACTTATTGACTTGAATACCAGTTGCACCCAACTGATGAGTTGCAAATAGAACGAACCGTGCGTTCTGGATTCCACTGCTAATCACCATCAACCAAATAACATTACTTTAGGCTTCAGGCATCGTTGAAGCTTCTTCATTAGGAGTCAACGTGTCGGTAGATACTAAGAATTCAGGTCCAGTAGACATGACTGGAATCAGTGTTGATTATTTACAGGACTAGTAGGAAAACACAATTTCTAAAGTTACATCTTTCAAATGTTTGATTTGGTGAATACGATTAATCCAGAGACAATTTCTCTTCATTCCTTGCGTTGTCAGAGGAACACACAGCTTCACGCTTGAGATTTACAGTTCCAATAGACGGTGGAGTTGTTAACCTCATGCCCAAGGTTCTCTCTTTCCTGGGCTCAATCAACAGTTGCTGACTTCATAAGGTGGTCGGTCAAGAATAGCTTGATGACCCAACAAGATGCACCAGCTGGAACTAATGTTTCATAGGTTCTACCATACGGTTAGACCAAAAGCAGTTACCACCACAGAGTGTAATCAATAACTGACTCTCCTCCACACATACACACACACGTAGGCTTATAGTCATGTTATACTGAAACGATAGTTTATTTTGTCATAGTGTCTTTATTCAACTCAATCACTCCGCATTCCATTCAGAAGCGACATTATCAACATAACTATCAGTGTAATTCATACAATTATTATTATAAATACAATCAATAACCAAAATTAGTATTAAAAGGCAATGAAAAGTATTTCAATTCAGTTTTTAGTGATACATTAAAGTCTAGAAAAAATAATTGATAATAATAATAATAATAGCAATCATTAGAAATAGATGAAAAATAATTTTTAAAAGTTATTTACTCATAAATTGCGTCCTTCCTTTGGCTCGTAATTCCAGTAGATACTTTATTTCATGCTTAAGTAACTCTTCTTCTGTAGTACACAAAAAGGAGTAGAAAGAAACGGTTATCTAATCACCAATACATCACATCAGTAAGTGATAAATAAAAATAAATGAAATTCTTGGGGTCGTGGCAGAACTCGAACCACTAACCTCCGAATTACTGATCCTGTACTCTACTAGCTGAGTCATGAGACCCTAGGTCATCATTTCGCTGCAATCATCACAGATCCCGATTGTTCAGTGGTAGAATACTCGCCAACCATCCACCTAGTCCAGGGTTCGACTCTCAGTTGATGTACTGCTGTTAAACCTTGATTAGCTGGCAGTAAACTCGGTCACGTGTGAAGTTAACCACCCCATCACGTAAAAACAAAACACTACCGCTACTGAAACTTCATATCTCAAACTGATAGCCTTATGTTCCATTGGGAACGCAAAGGAATAAGGAGAATCACGAGTAATGCGTAGCTATCATGTGAATGGCAGGTGACACGTTACTGTCCTTTGACACACATAGCCACTAGTTGCCCAGTTAGGTGTTCTCTTGTTAGTCTTAGTGAATTAGAAGGGGAGGAGCAGTGGCAATCGTAGTGACCTGGTTAGCAGTTAGATCTCATAGTTTAACTGGTAGAACTTCTGACCAGTAATTCAGGGGGTCACAGGTTCGAGTCCTGTCATACTTCGCCTTCAGTCGTCAACATCTATAACAGTCCATCAACTCAAAACTATCTCGAGTAGTCTCAACATTAATATACGTTTATACGTGCAATATGATACAAACGGAAAATGGTAAGCTTACTATAAAGATTCTCTATAAAATGTTTGCCTTGCATGCCAGTAAAATATCTTAGAAATGGTTTCAACTTTTCATTTAAATAACTAAAGAAAGAAGGAAATTGTGAGAGAAATTATTAGATTCGCATAAACCGTAATTAAAATGAGATAATTCACACTGGGTGGATTATCTAAAGGAGAGAAATCATAATAATAATAATAATAGTAATAATAATAATAAATTCAAGGACATTAATCACTATGACTGACTGACTGGTCTCAACAGAGAATTTTGCACAGATGTGCAGCAGTTCGAGTTGCCACACTCCATGTAGCACACAAAGCCAGAGAAGAGAGTAAAGTGAGATTCACAAGAGTAATATGAACTATATTTAGCTTTGGAATTCCGAGTGGAGGGAAAGTAGGCTGACGACAACTACTGAAAAAGAAAATAGTTGAAGTGCACTCTGACATCCAGCTTCCAATCGATATGTTTGTCTTTTATACATGCACTGACGCTTACATCTCTGTCATTAAAAATATGTAAAAAATGATGTCACATCCAGCTGAATTTATCATTTTAAAGGTAAGTACGATTACAATTACATCAGGAGGACTCATCGATCTCTGCAAGTAAGGACTTCAGAAGCAGATTGAATCCCAGATCCTGTTAATGCTAAAAAAATACTATGGAAACAGGGCATAAAGCAGATGTTTATACACCCTTTATAAGACTTGTTGGGGGCATACTCTAAGGTTTGTGAGAGCCCTAATGATTGGGAAGTTTGAGGCATCTTTATGTGTTCACATAGAGTGTGGCGACTTGAACTGCCGCACATCGGTGCAAAGTTCTATGTCGAAAACAGACAGATGTGTTCACAAACAATTAGTCAACATAGAGAAGCTTCCTTAGTATTTTTTTTGTTTTGATGCCAAGAGTGACGTACTATTAATCCCCTTTTCTCTTTTTGGTTTATTGATTTTCAAACTTACGCCTTAACGCTTGATTATTTTTAATATAAATTCCTATGAAAAGTACGTGAGTGGTCAGATTGTTCGAAATGTGTTAAGGAAAATACATTACACTACTCAAATAAACTGTGTCTTCTTATTGCTTTATCGAAAATGCATAAAGGAGACTGAGTGTTCCAGATTAAGGATTATTGCAACGGAACTCGTCAACCTACTTGGCAAGCATCCTACTGTCAAAATAACTCCGTTAAGCCAGTATGTTGAAAAACAGCAGTCCTCTAAGTACATTAAGTGCAAACAAATTCAAGTATTCTTAACATGTATTCTGCATTTGTTACTTATAAAACCATTTATAGTATTTGGTAAGAAAGACAAGTAAGTAAATGAGGCTTTAAACGCTCATCATCATTTATATATATATATATATATATATATATATATATGGAATAGTAAGTCACTACTTCCCTTGACAGGCAATGTTTGTTCAATAAAAGGCTTTTATCTTTCTGAGCAATAAATTATTAGTGGTTTATGTTATTTAGATCAGTTTGCATGAATCAACAAACATCTTAGTTCCATCTAAGTTTCAGCTCCTAATTACTTTGAAAACTCACTGTAAGAAGTCAATCTTGAAGAAAATTCGCTAAGGTTTTCTTGTGGTATTCTCCACAAAGGCATCCTCTCATAAATTTAAACGCAAACACGGACTTATCCTTTTGGCTATTGGTCAATTCTGGGAATAGTTTCTTAACTGGAATCACTTTTCAATCCAGTTGATGAGCATTTTTGTTAAACGGAATTATTGAACCACCTTCAAGAAAAGATGGACTATAGCATGAAAACTAGCTTTTATCCATACAACAAGGAAAATAGAAGTTGCAATAAAAATCCTCACAATCGTAATAAGTGGGTAAACATTATTATTACCTTCCGCAAACTTACAATCCATTAAAATCTCCAATAGAGTTTCCTGTTCGTATCTTGCAATTAGTCGACGCATATTCACCTTTACACTCATTTGTCATGTGATGATCACTTGTAACATCAGATGGAGTATTTACTATAATCGGTGCACCCTTTGTTGGTCCTGAAGACTGAAGAATGAAAGGAGCAGCTAGCCAACTATTTGGAGGTGGTTTCTTACCGGGATCCTTATTTACAGACTCGTGAAGGTTAGATATTCTTGTAACAGGTGTAGTTTTATTGATCAGCTTACTCTGTATTAATAGTTTATTTGCTGATGGCGGACGTCCACGAGGTCTCTTTTTTATAGGCGTATTTTCTATAATAACATCACCTACAGGTGCACGTTTTTTGACACGTTTATTTAGAATAAACGCCAAGATATGCGGTATTAAGGAATGTTCACAAGCAATCTCTTTACGTCTCTGACGTTCCCGTAATCTCTGCATGTATATATTGACTTGTGCAACTTTCAAAGCTGAAAATATTTACAAAATGAAAAATAAACATTTGTGTGACTGTGAATGTTTAGCATACATAGATATATATGCATGCTCACATAAATTCAACCTAGCTAGCAAAATCCACTGGCTGTTATCAATAGCAATGAATATAATATATCGTCAGAAATATTTTCGCCAATACGAATCCATACTCAGATATCAGCATTAGTCGACACAAATGTCAATTTAAAGGAATCACTGTTATCTTACATTACATGCGCAGTATGTATTAAAGTGATAGTAGTGAAAGCAATGAATGTAATAGGAACAATCATATGGTATATTTCATATGGTCTCCATAAATAATCTGAAGAGTAAAACGTAATCACAACTAAGTGTTTGATAAAAGCTTTGCGTTCAATGATTTAGGCAATTACATGTTAACTAAAGAGTTGTGCATTTGAATACTTTTCCATCTGAACAAATTTAAAAAGATACAAGTAGTAAAGTGGGAATTATTTTGTTGAGTGCTAGGCAAATATATACATCACAGAGGTGAAAGAGATCAAATGAGAACTATGCCACAAAAAAAGGGTGGATCAAATAACCGAAACTCTTGCAAATCCTCTACAATCAATGGGTATTTTCAACAACCAAAAAGAGGGATAGATAGCCACTTTATAACTCCCACTGATATTGCTGGCTAGGAAGTTATTCAAAGTTAGACTCCAAACCAAGTCAATTCGAGGGAAAGAAATCAAGCATTTTCAAACACAAGATTGCAATACAAATAATAATAATTGGAATAAAAACTAGTTATAATTGAGCAATAAGTATACACAACATACTAAGATATTGTTATGCGTTATACAAAGAGGTAAAATAATAAATAGCACAACATACTACTTAGTATACATACCATCTTCGAGATCATCGTGGGAGAAACTTGGATGCAAACGACAGAGAATACTTTCAGCATCATTGTCATAGTCCTAAAATGAATCGAAGCAAATAAAGGCAATTAAAGAAAGGCGGTTGACCAACTCGTTCAAAATCACCACGATTTGGCATATAACCTAACAGCTGTTGATCCTCAATATCGATATATGTAGAATATGATTGTACTGGAGACGACACTATATTGTAGTTTGTATGGTCTGTGATTCGAGAAGAATATTTGTTATCATTTAATAATTCTAAGCCAAAAACTTCATTCAAATAACGATTGCAATAATGACGCATGCACTCATCAGCACTTTTGGTTTCTACTTTTATGGCTATATCCTCCCTAAAACAATGGGCTATTCAGTAATGAGGACACTAACCAGTTTCCGATTCCATACTGTTCTAAGGCTTCCAAAAGGTTCAATTCTTCTTCAGAACTCCAACCTTCAAGTACGGAATTAGGTAATAATGTAGACCTCTAAAGTAATAAACAGATATGTTAGGAAATTTACCGCAATGCGATAACCATGATTCTTCTTGTGCATCCCAGACTCAGCTCCATAACAATAGCACTAAAGTAAGGAAAAAAACTTACATGACTTACAGGAATACAAAGCTGTACACGACTACACTCAAGACAAACGAGGTGAACATCACTTTGCTTCAGGCAGTTTGAGCACACATTTTCTTCCAGCATTTTTGACAGCACCTGAGCAAGTTATAAGGCATAACAAAATAAGGGCCATATGGAGACAGTTGTCTTAAAGTATGCAAGCTATTAAAATTACTAGAGTGGTAAAGGGAATATTACAATGACCGACCTAACTGACAAAAAAGAGTAGAGCATCGCACAAAACTACATCAGCCCATGTTATTACATTGAGATGAGCCGTATGCAAAAATGGGGATTAGAGGTAAATTGGAACTGCAATAGACGCATGGTGAAACAATAATCAGCGTAGCCTTCCAAAATCTGGATGACAACAGTCTATGCCATTATCTACAAGCAGATTTTCAGCATTTCGAAGATCTTAACTGGGTAATCCACATCGGCATGTGCAGCTCAAACCGAAGTGTATGAACTTCATGAAATGTCGCCATGTTTCAAATCTAACTATTTATAACTCTTGCTTAATTACATTTCAGGCAACTAGGCTAGTCGTTTTCATGGATACTGCTTTAAGACCTCATCGACTGATTTTGCCTCCTTACCTAACATTCAACACCTAACTCCGAAGCTACTGATCACACCCAATTTGGAGAAATAGTGAAAAACGGGCATGGCCAGTAGTAAGATGAAGTAGGCGAATTTTGCTTATATGACAATTTTATCTATCTCAACCAAAATATAATCAGCATTTCCCATTATTTGGCCACCGTTTTCCCATTTTAACCTTCGGGCAATAATTTCCCATTATTACCATTCTTTAGCCAGGATTTGCCTATTTTTGTTCGACTGGTTACTAACCTACATAACACAATGCACTGAACGAAGGCACACATGGTCTAGGACTGTTGATATATTCATAGATTATGCTTTCGTTAGTTATGTCTCACAGTCGAAGTAGAATGACTGGCTGACTGATAGTCATATATAACGAAACCAACCAAAAATGATGCAAGCTGACGAACTTCAAACGAGATTGAGTCAGCATGAGCCAATACTACTTTTCCAAATAAGAAAGTTTACAAACTACCCATAAACTAGGTTACAGCTTTTCCTTCTGTTACTTTAGAACAGATTCTAAACATTAGTGTCGGAACCGGTGATAATTGCATCTCTCGGATATCCACACATGTGTGCAGAGTTCTGCAAAGGTACTTTCCTTCAATTCAGAACCTGAAGTTCAGGAGTACAACCAATTTTTCCAACAAGATATTTTTATGTTGCTACTAACTGAGTGTCCATAAAATTACCTACGAACAAAGCTTAATAATCTCCCTACAATTGCAGACTTATTGGGGCAGTCTTCGGGGCGAATACTCAAGAACGGCAATGCGCCCAAAGTTTTTAAGAAATACACACAAACTGACATAAGCAGCTGGACTCAAAATCTGTATACTAACTAACAAGACAGGACAGCATCATAATATACTGTTTAACAGAATACTTATGCATATATATACTTATATCTATATACATATATATATATATATATGTATGGCTATAGCCTATATATAGGCGCCTTTTGAAAGTGCATATGTCAACAAGATCTATCGCCATGACATCCCCGCAAAACCCCAGTAAATCTCTTGAAGAATAATAACATCAGACAACAAAAATATTCGAAAACAATGTGTGGTTTAACATAAGACAACAAAGGAAACTAATAACTGGAGTAACGTACATCCCGTAAAGCGCGCGTAAGAATTTCGAAACGGAATTTCAAGATTCGGTAGGCAACATGAATGTGCTTTAAAAATAAAATTATAGAATTGATGATGTCACTCTGACGGAAAATTTCTTACAGACAATATGGATAAATCCAACAATTTACATACCACTTCAGTGTAGAGGATTACAAGGACTCAATCATAATCTATCTCCAATGTGGGGATTAGGCAGTTACTATCAAATTGGTGTTTTTAAACATAACATACATTGTCTCTTAGGTGTTGGAAGACTATATTAAGAACAAAATACAGAGTGCTATGGAGCAACTTAGAATATCGATGGATGGACAACACGGATTCATTCCTGAGAGATACTGTTTAACGGCTGAAATTATCCCGCAAGCTGAAGGTGATCATATGAATAAGGTAACTGAAGATCATCTTCGTCCATACTAGTCGGTTACCGTGGATTGCTTTTTGCTAACAGTCCGTCCACACACTTGTTTTTACTGCTATCCTGCAGTTATTCACAACTTATCTTTATGTAGGTTGTTGATTAATGTTGCGTTTTGCAACCTTTTGGCTTCTGTAACCACTGAAATTAGTTACTTCACTTGTTTTGAAAGTTTTTACCATCCGGTCAGTTCATTCCTTCCATAGAAATTATTTTATTCTTTGCTTTCATTTGGCGTTGCAGTGCTTTAGTTATTTCTCAGCTGTTAATAACACTGTGTACAATTTCGAAAATGATGCATATGAACATCTTTGGATGGTAGAAGATGTTGTTTCCAGTGCATTTGTTGCTTGGTATTATAACTGTTGGTCTAAATGACTACTTGATCCGTAGAAATCGGGAAAATATCTTTGACGTTGATGTTTAAGGAGTGAAATAGTCTACAAGTCAATCTTTTGAAGGAAAGACAGTGAGAGTTGATGTTAGCAAGGTTTACCGAAAAAAATGCTAAACCGCGGGATTTGGAAAATTGACTGAAGTTGATGAAGCTCTGAATTTTTTCCAGGGAATGGGCATATCATAAATGTGCTTATAATCAGATCAAAAAACGTGAAATGCTATGAGAGAATCTAAAGTAAACAAGGATAAACCACGAAATAATTATGTTATGTTTGTATGTACTTTCGGAAATAAAAGGAAACATGAAGGCAATCAGAAGCATCTTAAAGGGGAGGTTGGTCTATGGCCTTTAATGTTTAATTTGATGGAGATATATACATGAGTCAGAAGTACCTATAGTTAAGTCTGCGTTAACAGTGATTTTATATGTTGCAAAACATTTAAAAAGTTGGTCTACTGGGTGTACTGCCTTAGTCGGAGGTGATGCCTCAGTTGGTAAGAATGACCTTCAATTTGTGATTTGCAGTCGGTGTTTTTTTCGAAGTTACAACAAGTTGAGAAGCTGATTATTAGTTAGGATGAAAACACTGGGCTGGACTTACCCGGCATGTTGGCTGAAATTTCGCTCAGCAAATTCTTTTGTCAATAAGTTTCAATAAAATTGTGTTTCATGTTTTCTGGCTTGATAGGAATTCTGATCTGCCGAATAGTCACGTTGCTGTCAGCGTCATGTGATCTGGCTGAGACATATTCTTAGCATATTGGTTCCAATGATTAGTGTTTCAGGCGGACTGTGTCAAAATATCGCTATGATGAGCAAGATGAAGTATTTGGAGGGTAATATCATCTACACACATTTCGGCATAGAATCATTCAATGAAGACTTCACTTTTCAGGACACAGATGCAGCCTAATTTCGTGGGAAGAACAGAATTATTTGTCAACCGAACGCTATCACTACATGGAAATCACCTATAGATGCTAACAGAAACTTCTGGGGGGACAGAAGTTATCATGTAGATGTGTCTTTCACCGTATGTGTGTTTGGACAAGAATTATTATAATTTGAAAGGTTATTTCTAATTGGATTTATTATATATTTGCATTGATTGATGCAGTGAAATATGGGTTATGTGGATTCAGTGTATAAAAAACATCTCTATTTTATTATTAATGTGCCATTATCTGCTTACATGACTGCGAAGCTAACCAATGTATTCCGTTTTCGTGATTACATTTTGATAAATCCCATAGTTTGTACAGTAGTACTAACTGATGACATTTCGATCACAAATTATTGCTCATAATCATATCAGGTCACACACATAAATTTTGTGTGTTGCCAGTCTCTCTCTACAAACTGCTATAATAGATTTTAAAACTATCATCTTATCCCATCCAATATTAACCGACGAAGCCCGTTTATAATTGAGTTTGTTGGTTTGAATGCCACTCCTAATTTCGACAATGACTACCTTTGAAAAAATTATGGGCAGCAGCATTCAACCGTAGTATTTTGCCACTTGGCAATAACGCTAACAATTGTGCCGAATGTTTGCACAGGTTGATGAAACGAATTTGTCGAGGGGTAAAAGTTTACACAAATGTACGTGGAAGGTGCACTGGTGGGGTGACAGGAGGTTGCAAAGGAAGGACGGTGAACGATGTTAAGGTAAGAACGGTGGACAACAGGATACTTGCTTTATAGCCCTTATTACCGAAATTAACAGAATGTGCCGGAAGAAAGGTCGTTGTGAATTTTAAAAGAGTAGGAAGGGCTCTCATTGGCAGCCGTATTTCCAACAACGTGTCATTCATCGATGGATTCATACTTCCGGTAGTTGATATGGCAAAAGGTACATGTGTCTGCAGAGTGTTCATCACCTGCAGGTATCCTTGTCGTCACATGGTGATTACTCATCTGACTTAACCCCATTTTGAAAGTAAGTGGGACGTACAGTAATCTTAAATTACAGTTGATCGTCTTCTGAAGAATTTTCGGCGGTGGGTGTTTGCTACCTGAAACGCGCTACTCATGACAATTGCTGAACCGGTGACACAGAACAGTGACTTTGAAAACTATCAGAAGCTGAAGCGACAGTTTTGCGAATCTCTTGCCCGACATGTAAATACAGGTTATGTAAAAGACGTATCTTCCTTTTTATTGTCTTTATATAAACAGTGGAAGGAACGAATGGAGAACAGATAAAATATTTTTACGCGATCTTCAGTATATTGTGTCAATCAGTGCGGTAATATAATAAGTCCACCTAGATAACTTTTCAACTTGCCATAAAGTCTGTCCAAATAAACATCTGGTGACAAATGGCTCTACGTCATTCTTTAACTTCTCATAGGAGGTTTTGTCTACACTGGCAGGTGATTTTCATGTACTAATAGCATCAGCCTGTGAAATAATAGTGGGCTTTACACGAAAATAGTCTGTATCGTTATAGTCACAAATGTGAAGATTTCATAAAATGAAACTATGTGAAAAATACAGCTTTTACATAAAGTAGACCGTCAGATTATTCCATCACACTCATTATATAAACATTTCAGCACAGTTGGTCTGAAACACAAACCACTGCAACCAATATGGTAAGACCGTGCCACGGCCAGATCACGTCACAGACAACAACATTTGTCCGACAATAAAGGTTCTCAGTAATTCAGAAGACATTTGACGCAATTTTATCAAGAATTGTTCATATGGAAAGTTTACCGAGCGAAATTTCGACCAACGTACCGAATAAGTCCAGTCCTACTCAAAGATCGCACGAGTTCTTGGAGGACAGGGAGGAATCTGAGTAATTATAACTACAATGAGGTCTAAAAACTT
Source organism: Trichobilharzia szidati (assembly GCA_944472155.2). NCBI lineage: Eukaryota > Metazoa > Platyhelminthes > Trematoda > Strigeidida > Schistosomatidae > Trichobilharzia > Trichobilharzia szidati. Next base: position 160,894,259 of record OX235271.1, read on the forward strand.
CAACGCACATGCCTTCTATGTGATGCTGGCTCTCTGTGTGTGTCATAAGATGATAAGATGAAATGATATAGCATATTTTAGATATCCGCTTTTTCAAAATTTATTGAGGCTGACACTTATTGGAAGCGTTGCAAAGGGTAGGAGGTGGGCTAATTAAGCATATCTTGGGCCTGACTTATGAGAATCCAACAGTTGGTTTTTAGACTCTTCCCATTATCATACTAAGGGAGTACATTTAACTTTATTTTAGCTCCCCATATACTGAAAGATGGCGTGGCCCTTGGAATCCATGGCCTTTTCCATAGTTCCACGATACATTTAGGCAGACATAGCAGAAACCGTTGAAGCCGTGCAAGACACAGATGGAATTCGGATCTTGCCACAGAATATTTAAGAACTGTAACTGTCTACCAGATAAAGCTGTTTGAGTCCATTCAGCATATGCATTTGAAAAGAAGTACAACCTCCACAGAAGCGAACAGCTCAAGGATTTATATCACGAACCCATGATCTTCCGTCCCCGGCCAAAGAAAATGAAAGAAAGTTTTTAACTTGAGCGTTTTCGAAATTTGCTACACTTCATAAATGAAGTGTTTTTTCGAGAAATTTACTAGAAATATGTTCATAAAAAACAGGGACTTAGATAAAACAAAGGAAACCCTTTGGAAAGAGTTCGACAAAAACTGCATTGTTCCAGTGTAGTAGGGTTTCTTGGTTTTGATGGCGTCTGGGATCTACTTAGCTGAATTCAGACTTTGCACTTGACTTAATCCCAAATCACATACGATTGAGATGTCGCAATCTGTATTACATATTATTATCAGTATACATGGCTCTGGCATTCTTGGTGATGAACGTAATCAATAGGCTTCAGCCGATATTCTTTTTGATTAGGTGGTCGTGCGTGATGTAATTGCCTAAGACACATTGCGACCGAATGTGAGACAGGAAAATGGTCCTTGAGTAGCCTGATTAAGTGCATACAAATCCTCCAGCAACATTCTTCAGATATTCTAAAGATGAGCACAGGTGGAGTAGTGGGGTGATTTGATGAGTGAAGGTGGTTTTAAGAAACGTGGACCATACTCAGGCTACCTGAAGTGCATCGGTTTCATAAGTTATGCAAGTAGTAGCCCACAGGTTATTACGATCTATTCTTCCCGTCAACGTAACTCCAGAAACTCCTTCATTGTAATCCTCTACACCTCCGTATAAAACGTAATACACGAAGATGAGTATCAATTGATTCAGGTGTTTCATGGTTGCTACTGGGTAAGAGAAAAAACTTGAGATCCAGATATGGGTGCTAATAAACAATTCTTGTATGAATTAATGTAACTGGGCGTGAGTTAGGTGGCCAAATCTCCAATAAAGATTCACCTTCTCAGCTACCCTAGACAAAAGAAGGAATCGAAAATGAACAACGAGAAAGGGTAAGTATCATTTTTTTGCATACAGACAAGGTCTCTGTTAGTTTATCTTTGTAGCAAGAGTTTAAGTTTTAGGATTTTAACAAGACAATTTTTATGTGAGTAGGGAGAGCATCAATTTTATGTGAAAAATAAATAAGGTTTGCAATTGCAAAATAATTGTACTTTGGAGAAGAAAATGTACCTAGAATGAACTTAATTTGCCCACATCATTCAACCTAATAAGGTCCCACAGAGGAAAACATTAAAGCGGTAACCTGTAATCATATAGGATCTCTTCTAAGTAGCTTGTAATCGGGGTGAAATATTGATCACATCTCTGTTTTTCTCTCTAAGTGAGTTTACCACTTATGTGTCGGAATTGCAGTGAGCTACTAAAGTCATATCTGCAGAAGAATTCTCGACAATCATACAAGCAGCTAGGCTTTAACAACTAAGCAAGCACTTTATCACGAATTATCACGAATTTACTTCGGACCCCGCTGAATCACCCATCTGTCTACTCTACCGTTCTTCAGTGACTCTTGTCAGTAACTAAAGCGTATACCGCGGTATCAAGTTAGTTTTCTCTATTACAGTGCAAATGAATAGTTACACTGTCACTTCCAATTTTAAAATAAATTAAGATAGAATCTTGGATGTACGGAGACTTCTACGCTTTCAATCATTTGGTGATCGGAGAGAGCGTGTACAAACACAAAGATATGCACAAAGCAACATGGGTTTTGCATTATGGACACACCACAAACCAGATAGATTTCATATCATTCTCAAGGAAGTGAAGACCCAACCTACTGGGCACAAAAACCAGAAGGAGCGCAGATTTTGGCTCAGACCACCACCTAGTTTTAGGAACCTGTAGAGTGAAACTGATGTCCTTCAGCACAACTGGAGAAAGGCCACTATAACTCAAGTTCAATATTCGGAAATTGAAGAACAAAACTACGAGAAAAACCTTCACTACATTAGATCAGAGAAAATTCGGACACACCACGTGGCATCAGTGGGAAAGCCTGTGTGGAAGAACACTGGAACTCTCTGAAAGCGGTATTTAGGGAAACGTGTGCAACCGTTCTAGGAGGAAAGAAAAGACAAGAAAAGAAATGGCTGTCAAAGGATACCTGGAAGCCAATGGAGGGGAGGAGGGTGGTGAAAGTGAAGATGACTCAATGCAAAGATGGACAAGAGAAGGAGCGGATGAGTTCAAAGTACACTGCATTAAATAAAGCAGTAGAGAAGAGTGCTAGAAAAGACGAACGACAATTCTACGACACACTGGCTTGCAACTGAGGCAGAACAAACAGCAGGGAAAAGAGATCTCAGGATATTATGTCAAATAACCAGGTCACCCGTTATCCGGGAAAAGATCAGCCCAGACGATGAAACTAATAAAAGATGTCCATGGGAACATGATCACCAAGGAGGAGAAGCAAATCAAACAATGGGCTGATCACTTTAAAGGACTCTTGAATCGACCACCACCCGCAACACAGTCAGAAATATCACCACTACCAACAGCACGAACAAAACTGCCTGCCAGTGGACACCAACCCTCCAACGAAAGCAGAAATCCTGAATGCGATCAAGCTACTGAATTCCAGTCGGGAAGGAAGTAGGGCCAGACAGAATCCCCTCCCCCCGAAGACGGATCTAAAGACTGTAGCAGTTGTGCTCACGCCATTATCGCAAAAAGTTTGGAAAGAAGGAAAGGTACCCACCGACTGGAAGAAACGCCACCTCGTGAAGCCGCCAAAGAGGAGCGACTTACGCCTCACTCTTTAGGAGCTGGCGTACAATAATTCTGTCGCCAAGTAAAATACTAAGTCGCATCATCCTGGAGAGAATGAAGGATGCACTGGATACAAAACTCCGCCCCACCAACCAGAACAAGCTAGATACAGGAAATGCAAATTGTGTGCTGACCAGATCGCAACTCTACACATCGTCATCACAGAACAAAGCATAGAATAACAGTCGAACCTCTCTCTACACCAACTTCATCGACTTTGCGAAGGCCTTCGACAGTGCACCGTTGACTGAGAGGTAGTTTGGAAACTACTTCAACGCTGCATCGCACAGTGCCCACGTCTTTATTAATCTTATTCACCAGCCACATGAAAATGCCACCTGTTACCGAGGCATTCGAAGTGAAGGCAAGAGTAAGACAGGGCTGTCAATTATCACCGATGATACTCTTAATTATGGTGGACTGGATTATACGTCAGTCTGGGGAGCGAAGAGACCAGATTACGTTGGACCACCAATGAGAAGACTCTAGAGGATCTGGATTTTGCAGATGATATATATATCTATTGTCACACAAACTGGAAGACTTATAGGCGAACACCAACAAACTGTCAGAAGAGGCTGACAGACAACGAAGACAGGACTCCAAGGGAACACAGAAAGACGGAAGTGATGAAGAGCAAAAACAACAACAACCAGCACCAGTCACCACCAATGGGAGAGATTTAACAGAGGTTGCTTCTTCACTTATCTGGCCAGGTAGCATCGTTTCAACTACAGGCACCCAGAGCAGATGAAGATGTCAAAGGCAGCCAGATTAGGAAAGGAAAGATACACCTTTATCAGCCTCAAACCAGTTTGGAAATATTTTGCACTGCATTCAGCCAGCATATAGAATTAGATCCGGATTTTCAACATCAATGTCAAGTTGGTCCTTCTATACGGGTCAGTAACTCGGCCAGCGTGTCACGAGAAGCATTTCCAACAGTTTGCAGACTTTTGTCAACAGCTGCATTAGCGCCATGCTCAGAAAGAATAAGCAACAGGGAACTGTGAAAACAAACCAGCCAAGGGCCGACAGTTCAAAAAATATGTAAAAGAAAATGGAGATGGATCGGACATACATTGAGGAGACTGTCGAATGACATCGCGCCGGCCATCATTCGAATGGAATCCCAGTGGGAAGTGACGAGTGGGTCGTCGGTGCGAGGATGACGTGGAGGAGATCGCGTGAGTTGGAGGAGATGTGAGATTATGGGCAATCGTGGATCCAGATGAAGGGGAGAGCAGAAAATAGAAGAAAGTGGAGATGTATTGGTGAAGCTCTATGTTCCACCAGGAACTCAAGGGAATAATAATAATTCATGACAGAATTTCAGTGTCTTCAGAAGCGTCGCATTCACCCATGAAATCGAGCTACGAATAACTAGCAGACAACCTGTAGTGAGAATGTTTGATATCAAGAACGACACATACCAATGAAGTAGGTCGGATCGTGCAAAAAGACCTATGTGAAAAAGTTTAACAAAATACGGTTTCCTATCCATACACAATCGTAGCTAGCTTTCGAAACACATAATAAAGACATCATAAAATGTATTTTAAGGTGTTTTAGGGAAATGAATGATTTAAAAAGCTCGATAAATCAGTAGGTATGTTTTCGTGATACCATAGACACTTTTGTTTATTTTTACTCACCTTCAAATGCCTATACGAACTAGTCACATCTAGCGCGCGTTTCATAGTGGTTGGTTGTGAAGCGTTTTGCGTTTTGGTGTGAGTTACATGGTACTCGGCTGTTTTATCCCCGCCTTCTGACTCATCGTGTCCTTTGGTTTCTTCCATGTGACACCTGAGTGCATCTTTCGCTCCTTCTGGGTCATTCATGTGTCCCACCTTGTTAGCATCTGTGTGTGATCTAGGCAACCACTCTTTATTACGATGTATCGCCCCCCCCCATTTTAATCCTCTTCTAATGTGCTGTCCAGCAGCTTATCCCTCCGATGTTACTGAATGGCATGTGTCTTCATTTATGGCATTTTCTTGGAATTGTTTGCCCAGGGAAGTAAGATACGAAATGCCGACCGATAAATGGGACTGAGTAGGTTTTATGTAGGACTACCATGTCAGTAATATTACATATTTTTCTTAGTGGAGCTAAAAATAGGAAGCCACTTGGAGTGTTCCATAAAATACCAGCGTTCTTGTATTTCATTTCGTACTATTACATGCTTCGTAATTGCAAACCTTTTTATCGTCATAAGATGTTATTGAATAACCACATATCTGTTAAGGTACTAGACATTTTTGTGTAGCTGTTTTGAACTTAGCTGCCGATAACTCAATAGGTGGTGCGAGCGTGTCGGGAGCACATCGGTTATTGCTGAGTACTTGATTTAAAGGGGTCATGACCTCATTGTGTCGAATTGGTGTGCGCAATGCACCGTCGTATGTTTGTGTAGATTTCTCATTTGGGTATTGCCAGTTTCTTGTGTCAACGTTTTTGGTTTCTGTAACTGCGGCATCTCAAATCTTCTGTAGAAAATCTGAGGGGCCTAGTGGTCTGGTAGGTTTACTGCTGAAAGATCGTAGTAATGGTGATGAAATCATTCGCTTATTGTGTTTCAGGGAAATCAAGGTTTGGTTATATGGATAACAGCCGAATTCCATAATTACGGTGTACACTTTTCTTCGTTAAAGTCAATATCCTCATATTAACTGAATCTTAAACTTTAGAATGTGTTTTTCTCTAGTTTTGTGAGGACTGGTGGGATGTACTATTTTCTGCCCAAATTTAGAGTGGAATACACCTCAGTTTATGAGGGATAATAAAAGACATCTCACAGCGGTATATTTTTGTCTAGTAACCGGTATTAATATAATATTAATTCTGGTATATGCCGTCTTGTGTTTTCTTGTGAAGTTATACAAAAGCACAGGTTTTGTCCGCTTGTAAGTGTATTGATTAGACTTTCTGCTGCATGCATAATGTGCACAGTTCCTCGAGTTACTAAGTTGTAACATTAAATAAAGATTAGTAATATGGCGGTTACTGGTGTTATAAGACAGAATATCCAGACTTCCAAAACTGATTGCGATCTCTTTTTATAAGAGTGGGAGAGAAGTATAAAATTCAATAGACCTTGTTCTCAAATGTGCTTAGGTTTATATAATAAACTACTAAGATTTATGTACCATGAGAACTTGATGCTTCTTTTAAAGCATACCCTGTTAGCATATCGCTTGTATTCAAAACATTTTAGTGTAATTTGAAAGTACTAATTCCTGTTTTTATTTAGAGGTTTGACTTATTGTCGTTAGGGGTTAACATTCACTCAGTGCACCTCAAATCCATCGCCTTCTGAAGGTATCAGCATATGCAACTGGCTAGTATTACTATCATTCAAATATTGTATGTTTTATAATCTAGTATATAAACTTGCACGGTGTCGTTTTACTGCATTTGTTGTTATTTGACATTTGTCGATGGGGGAAGTATTTGTTTTGCGCTTACACTGGCATATTGTTTGAAATATATATGCTTCTTTTCTTTTACATGTTTTTAGCACATACTTGACTATAGATGGTTCTTTCGTGCTTCTCTCGTACTTTCTTGGACATCACTTCCGGAGATGGTAGCCTCGCTAAAGCCCTCCAGGACAGTAATCAAAACGGTAGTGTAAATGGAACTCTTGGTGCTCTCCGAACCAGATCTAAGTAAGTCCTGAATTATATAATTATTTCGTAGCTCCAAGACACCAACAAGAACCTTATCTAGAAGTGGTTTGTCCTCAGATGATCCCAGCACTTCTAGTAGAAAAACACCAAGCTCCTCCATTAAAACAATGACCGCATTACACGAGTGTGATGGTGACAGGTAATGACGCTGTTCTATTCTTACATTACGACAGATATATGCCTAGTAGGTCATCAACAAATATGATTCGAGCACAACATATGTTACGGAAGCAAGAAGATGCGGTGGACGAAGAAACTGCAGAGTATCAAAAAGCTGTGGCAAAAAGTCTAAATACCAATGATATCCCTGGCAGTAGGATTCTTCGCTACAATGGAGCCGTTCGTGACAGCGCTAGTGTAAATTGTGTTACAGAAACTACCAAGCCATCCATAAAAGCATCCTATAAGCGGGCAATACCTCAGGTGAGATTATTTTCAACACCCCTTGTAAATGTAATGAGAAAGAGAAAAGTCATGTGATCCTAGGATGTAGGTTTTTAATTGGATAACGTAAAAGATAGTCGCTATGTTAGTTTTGGATGTTGTTTTGGTTTTCCTTGACTAGACTGTCTAGAGTTTTATTCGTTAGGTAATGGTATTGACAAGTTAATTATCTGTCTACTTAAAGTGCCACTGTTGTAGTTTGCTTGTTACACTTGTAGATTTTCTTCCTGATAGGCTCTGATATACTCCTCAATGAAAGTGCTCCTGTGCTACGAAAGGTTAAAAATAACATTAATCATTGCTTTTTAGCGTCCCATTAGTGTAAAATAGTTTAATAAGTAACCGAAAAGCTGTAAAGTAGTGGTTTTAATAGATATAAAGTATTAAATCAAACATTCCTTACTTGTGTTCTGTTAATAATTGTAGGTATAATGATAAGCTGGTAGAATAATCAGTTGAATTCCTGAATTAAGGAGCCGTTTGATAAAACGATCACATTGAAATTTATTTAAGCGGCACATGGTTTTCCTCTTATTAGATCTGATTATCTCAGTTATCCAGAGCAGATTTTCCATATACCAGGTTTTGAGCTACGTTTATTGTGTTAAGGCTTGTAATACTCCATAGTTGTCAAAACCAAAATAGGTGGGTTTGGGTTTAGACACAAGATGTTTTGTTTCGTAGTTTAGTGCTTAGGCAAATTAATTATGCCTAAGTAGTCTCCTTTCAAATGTTTTTGAATAGCTCTACAAATGAAGGGAAACTTGTAATCTACAAATGTGCTTGTTCTTTTCTACCTCTACACAGTAATGTGAGTTGCAAAATTGGTATCCGTCTGATTTGCTCCCTGTATTTAATTATTAATTTTCATTTTGTTAGAAACACCACAGTTTGTTTCATCACCAGCCCCAACAACTGTCGTTACTTATACAGCCTTTGTCATCATTTTTTATTTCTACCACCCTCATCATCTTGCTTCCTTACTACTGTCAGTACTATTCTGCAGGCTAGTCAGTAATCTTCATTTCATTCTCTGACCCCAAATAACGATGAGAGCCAGAAAAGCTCCCCAGATAGCCTCTCAAAGCCACGGCGCCAACTTCATATAGGAGCATCTAACTTTAGAACCCTCTACCAAATAGGACAACAGACATCACTAGCAAGAACTTTGGCATCTCGAGCCATGGATGTGTTGTGTTTCGGAGACACGCATACAAGACAGTTAAGACTATTTGCTGTTTTTTTAGTAAACTCTCTTCACTTTGTCTGAGTCTCTAGTTTCAATATAAAGATGCAAAATAATTTCAGTATTTCAAATCCTGTGAAAAATGTAGACATCCTATGATTGTTTTTATGATTCACAGTCTGACTGAAGTCCTATTGGCAGATGGTCTGATTGTCGTAGACGTTTTCGGTACGGTTGTTGTAGTCTGATTACAGAACATACACTTTTATACATGGCTCAGGTCATCGTAGTAGTAATGGCTTTATTCAAGTTAGTGACTGTATTGATGAGTGCTATATTCTACCCCAGCTACCCAGTTCTTTTAGCTTAATATCCACTGAACTAGCATTTTACATCGAAAGTGGGTGTTTGGCTTGACTAAGGTTATTCTCAGCCATATGTGACTGACGCTTTTCTAACACAGCACTTGTCAATCCAACATCACTAATCTAAGGTTATGTTCTAAATCTTGCCCTACTTATTTTACTCTTTTGAAAACCTGGTGTTTTATAGATAAAAGAAAGCTATGAGTAACAAGTGCATGTTTATTTGCATTTGGATGCATGTCTGATAAATCGTATTTTCACAATTTTAGACTCTACAGTTATCCAATAGCTGATAATTTCCTTAAGGCATAGAAAACAGTTATTTTCACTTATTTACTGCAAACCATTCCTATTTTCTTATTGTTTTCTATGTTTTTGACAGTAAACTTCTTTCTCTTCAGTGATTGACTCATCTGTAGTATAAGATTGAAATGCTATTATAAAAATATCGATGGAAAGTTCAAACTATTCAGTGAGACCTGAAGGTGTTTAATAATACTGCAAAGTCAATTTTAATCCTTGTTTATTAACACTGGGATAAGTGCTAATCGATTCGTGCTTTATTCAATTTTCGCCAGTTATGGTATTTGAGATAAAGAGATTTTTTTGTAGATAACTTACCCATGACTTTAAAAGACAGGCGGTTCTGGATATTTTTTGTGTTTTATTTAAACAGTGTGATGACTAGGTTTCCTTATTGACTGAAGAAAAACATTGTGTTATATCACTAGCTGCGGTAACCATTATCTTGTACTTTATAGCCATGTAAAATTGTTAAGCAGTGACTTCAAGTTATAGTGTCACAGGCTATCATTTTCGGTTTCATGAAAGTATACCTGTTAGTTTTGTTGTTCTTCAGTCTTAATTTCTCTTAAACAGAGTTTTCGTTACTAAAATGACTTGTTTTCAGTACCGCTTTCACACCCACTGGGTTTATTATTTCCATTATAAGTATCTATGAACAGTAAGGCAGTTTAGTAGTTATTTCTTTTGGTTCACTTGTTTATAGAGGATTTTCATATTATGAATTGTGACTGTCATTGTTTATTGTATGTCCATGCGGTGGTAATGTGATTGCTTGGTTAATCATTACTCTCTGCTTATGCGCTTAGCTTTGTATTATTTAACTATTGAAAATGTTTCCATTCAGTAACAAAAACTGTTTTTGTTGAATTTTTTTAATTCATGAATTTATTATTTAGTTGACTTTCATATTTTACTTTTGATTTAATTCATTTTCTTTGGATAGTAGAGCCGTTACTCGACTACAGTAAGTATTGTTTCTGTAACTGTAGGTATGTACATGAATCGGCCATCCGATAGCGTTTCTATCTAAATTTGTTGTAATGCAGTAATAAATGAATTGTTATGAAATCGTATTTGTAGGGATTTGATTGATTTCATTGTAGATTTTGTTGTGAATCGATATCAGTCAGGGCATTTTTGGAAGCCATAGAGCGATTGACAACAGTTTAGTCCTACTGTGTACTCATGATGGCCACACCTAGAATCTAAGTCAGGTTCTTCTGATCGGGAGGCGGGCACGATTGAGTTTAAATCCATTGGCTCAGTATAGCTCCAACGTCAACCAAAGTTACCGGGGGATGTCTGTCCTAACTCAACTTCGTGTACCTCATCGGCTCTGGGTCCTATCACTGTTAGGATGTTTTGTACGTACTGCTAATATAGAGCTCTAAATTGGGACGGAACCATATGACTAATACCTGCCTGGTTTCCAACAATTTTCTAGTTGATTTCAATTCATGATTGAATTTGTATTAGAGTGTTCATGAAATTGTATTTGTAGTTTTTATGGATTACTCTAGGATGATATAAAACAAAGGAGTAAATGTAGAGTTATGTAGAAGATAGTGCTGAGTTCAAAATGCTGCCAGGCAGACTACATACAGCGTAGTAATAATACAAGTTAGTTGGTTTCCATAACACTGCTTCGTTTTTATAAAATTGGGTCTACTTTAATATGCTTATTATTGTAAGAGTACACCTGAAAGGCATTTCCAAATTATTCTAATTCTTAGATGCCAGAAAAAGTTCTTGACGCCCCAGACATTATTGATGATTTCTATCTAAACATTTTGGATTGGTCGGTGGATAATATACTGGCGATAGCATTAAATCGAGAAGTTTATCTTTGGAACTCAATTACGGGTCATATTACGTGTCTGATGTCTAGTGGTTATGAAGATGAATACATCTCCAGTTTAAAGTGGTCTCCTGACTCTCCCAATATCATAGCAATTGGTTCTAGTGCTGGTCGTGTACAACTGTGGGACATTACTAACCAGTCATTAATGCGTACAATGCGTCTTGGAGGTGCGAGTTCAGGTGGTCGTGTTCCTGCAGTTGTGTGGCGTGAGTACTTAGTGTCCAGTGCATCTAGAACTGGACATATTCGACATCATGATACACGTATTGCTCATCATGAAGTTGGTGTTGCTGATTTTCATACCCAGGTAAGTTGTATTTTTACATCTCGAGTTAAAGAATTACAAGACATACTGACTGCTTTTTGCTTATTTTGTATACAATCTATGTGCTTTAAACTTTACATCACTCCGAAATTCCAATAGTCACTATGTATGTTCGCTGTTTTTGTTCCTACTTTCATGTGTGTCATTGGTTCACTGATTTTCATTTATATATCGACCATAAATTACAATCATTAGTTAGAATTGAATTTATACTTGGAGCTGTGTATATCAGAGTAAAGCCTTAGTAAGATTCAGCTGGAGACAACATTGTTTGTTCTCATGTTTTTGTTTTTAAAAAAGCAGCACATTGGCTACTGTCATCGAGGTTGTGTATTCGTTTAATTCATCACTTGTTTTAAACATCTACCTGATTTTCATGCGTTGGTAGTTTACCAGTAGAATGTCCTCCAAACATGCACGTTCCCTGGGGTTTCATTCGCCGCCGACGCACTCATAAGCCTCGCTTAGCGGGTAGTAAGGCAGATAAAGAGAGAAGGTTAAGTGTATGGCTGGAAACCTCATCCAGTAAAAAGAAACACCACCGCTACTGGAACTTTGGAATTGAAGCCTGATGCTCAATGTCCCACTCGCAACTCAGATGAATGAAACAAAACCGAATCTGTAACCGTTCATTAAGACCTTGTTTCATACAACCTCATATAGTTTATATACATATGTCTTTTATGTTTGACATTCACAATAGAATTATTTTATTTTGTGATAGGGTTTAGTTTGTTTGCACATTATTATTTTTCATTCATTGCTTACGTTCCCAGTGAAACATAAGGCTTCAGCGGCGCATCTTCATTCCGCTCGGTTCTCTACGATCAATTTCAAATGGCTCCATAATTGCCCATAAGCTTTTCTCTTTTACATGTCACCTTTAGTTCCACGTCCAATACATCGTTTCAGATTCGGGTTCCACTCGATAGCCTGGCGTGTAATTCCCCTTGAATGTCTCCTCAACATATGTCCAGTTTACTTCCATTTCTTTCTTCATATTTTTTGGGTAATACGTTCGCCACAGTTTCTTGTTGAATTTCCTTTTGGCCAGTCATTTGATCTTCATTTTGGATTGCAGTTAGGTATTGATGAAAGTTCACGATAACCTGTTGAAAATGTTTTTGATGATGAACCTAGTCTGTGAAACATATAAAAGCACTGACGGTTTGACATTAGCGTTGAAAATTCGCATCTGTTTTCTTGTTCTAAGTGGTGTGGGGGATCTGCTGTCTCACCTTCTCGATCCTGGTTAGCTTTTACATCCTCATCCGTGCCACTCGTTTGTACATAAAGGCATTGATTTATTATGAGTTGACTTTAGCTGTTAAGTACCGTAAGTAGCATTTCCCTAACTTCTTGTTGTTGTTATTGTTCTTACGGTTTTTTATGTCCCTACTTAAATTATTTTTCATATGTTTATTTTATTACTTAATAGGAAGTTTGTGGATTATCCTGGTCTCCAGATAAACACTACCTTGCATCAGGAGCTAATGATAATTATGTAGCTATTTGGTCTGCGAATGACAATTCAAAGCCTGTACATGCTTTAAGTGGTCATCAAGCTGCAGTTAAAGCACTGGCATGGTGTCCTTGGAAACCTAATCTTTTATGTACAGGTGGTGGGACATCAGATCATACTTTACGATTCTGGAATACAGCAACTGGTGCATGTGTAAAATCAGTTGATGTAATTGCCCAGGTATGTTTTTGTCTGTCAAATTTATTCTTACTTGATTTAATGCGTTTAAAAAAATACTTTCTGAAAGTTAAAAGCCCCTTAAACGGTGTTATATTTAGCCCATAAAAGTGTGACTGATTGGTTTAAGCGATTTGGTTTTGACGAATGGAGCGTGACTAAAAACCAGACTCAACTTAAATTGGACTGCGTAACTGATTAAAACTCCTAATAATCCTGTATCAGTTTAACTAACTCTCAGTGGTACTTGATCTGGTTGTAAGATATTTAATGTTGTTGTTGTTATTGGGAAACATTAATCACCGTTTCACTAGGTGAAGATTAGATTGTTCCACTGTTTTATAGCAGTAAAAATCAGAGAATTATCTTTTCTTTTTCTCGACTCCATGCTTAAGCTTGTGTCATTGTTTACATGAACACAACTAAAAGCTGAAGTGACATGCTTATTTCATATTCATGTGAAGACTCTAGCAGAGAACGGAACGCAATGGAGACGCACGGCTGAAGCCCTATGTTCCTCTAGGAATTAAAGGAAACAATAATAATAATAATACCTAACTCATGAGATAGTCTGTGATCAATAGGATACTAGAACCAGTCCATTCCTCACAAACCTCCTCTTTTAAAAGCCGAAGTCTTTTCTGAAAACTAATCTATAAATAATAAATGACATTCTTTTACTTTATTTCTCTTTAAAAGCGAATCTTTCCTATTTGTTTATATATATATATATATATATATATATATATATATTGAAAAATTATGGTTCAACTGAATCTCTGTCTTATGAATCATATTTTTATTATGAGTAGAGAAAAAGAATTACAGTTGTTTGATTGCAGCCAGTAACTTAGTATTCTCAATCCCAAGGTAGAAAGAGCAAATCAGTCGACGAGTTTGCTAAACTTCTTCTGTGACAGACGTGAATGCTCATAAATAATCCCCATCCAGATTTCAACAAAAACGTAAAACGTAGTTCAACGAAGAGTCGATTTTCGGCGAATTCATTTTTTAGTTTGTAGCACAATCATATTTAAATGCAATTTTTTCATGGAAGAGGGTATTAATAGAAGTGAGGAGTTGTCATTAATCATTTTTAATATTAGTCAATGCATAAAAGAAGTTGAATAAGTGTATTAGAGTCCCGTAATAAGAAGAATAATTTTATTAATGAGTTGTAATCAGGATGCACGTAGAAACGAAGGAAAATATGGAATTACGTAGGCGATCTAAAAACTACAAGAGTTGTAAGGAGTTAGAAATACTAGCAAGGAAAAATCAAGTAAATAAAAATCAACAAGGTTGTTACCATGATAGTAGAAGTGGTTGAATGATTTTCTTTTGTATGCATAATACTGGATTTTCCTACTGAATGGTTAAGGGTTTAGCAGTACAAAGAAGACGAAAGAGCAGTGCCTTTGGCAGGTTGTTCTTCATTTTGTAGATTACTTAGGAGGAGGCGTCTTTTGACATAGAATGATCAGTGTTTTCCATCAGGTGTTCGATTATCGTTCTCCTTATTGACTCACTACCACCTTTCTACAACCACGTGAGATAGTATTTTTGAACGTTTTTAGATAGGATACGCCTCCAGTGACCAGTCTACCTGGCTCCATATAGGCGGGATTTTGATGAATATCCTACGTCGAGCTTTATTCCAGTTTGATATGCACATTATGTCAGTCGGACTAAAAGTTAAGAGTGATAGAAGCAGGCTTTAGTGTCGGTTAATAGAGTCATTGATTGCTGTTCTCTGTTGTGCAACGTCTCTGTCTAATATCATGACTTGAACTAATCTCTTTTTCTACTTAGAGCTTACATTTATTATTCTTATGAAGACTTCTAGTATTTCTCAGTAGTTTAAATGTGAGTTGTATAGTGTATTGTGATCACCAAGGTTCCAACTAATTGATTGTTTTCAACGTAGAACTTTGCAAAGAAGTGCTGCAGTTGGAGTTGCCATACTTTATGTAGCATACAAAGGTAGACAAAAGAAAGAGAAAAAGAGACTCTAAAGGACTACAATAAGTGGAAATGTGGGGAAGAAAAAAAGGTAACTTGACGAAATATGAGTTTAATGGTTATGGGATATGCATATATACTACTGAGGACGATTTTCAACCATGCCTCCAATAACCTCCAGTTGTTGGTTATTAGCATCTCGAAGACTCCCTACGTGGTTCAAACTAACTGTCAAAGGCTTCACGAACTGATCCCTGGCTTTGGTTTGACCACCTCTAGCTCTTTTAAAACCTGATCAATCCTATGTCAGCTAACATTGCCCGTCAGCTGAGAAAGGCGATGGCTAGGCTTGCGCAACACATGTCCTAACCATTCCAACTGACGTAGCTTAACAACCTGATAGATTGACTTCCCCTCCTTATCTAACACGACCTCAATATTGCTCACGGGAGATAGATAAGCAGGCACCTATGATCAAAGACAGCTAGCCAGTTTTTCATGTCTTCCACTCTCAGTGGCCATGTCTCAGTCAGTCACAACCATGAAGGAGGAAGGAGCGGACTGCTGAGCAGTTCACACGTCCTTTGGTCGACAGCCAGCCGGATATCACGTCTACTAAGCCAGAGATGGCGTCAGTTGGCGTATGTCAAACGAGCCTTCTGTATGCATGCTGAGATTTCGTCAGCGATGAATCCGCTGGCACTGGTTGATGCAACTTCCCAACACACTCTACGACTTCACTATCTCTCCATCTGGAGGCTACGAGTCGATATAGTCCAGTTCTGTAGCATCATCTTACATTTGACAGGAACGAATGTTCACTTGTACCCTCCATAATGTTCATTCAGAAGTTTTAATCAGTTTTAAACAAATCTGATAATTTGATAATCCTTACTCATAATTTCCCAATGTGTGTTAAGATTTCTTTGTGTTTTATAATCAATTAAACATTTCATTCATTTCGTGTTGTTGTTATCCTTTTGATTATATAGGTATCTGGTATAATATGGAATACAGAATATCGTGAAATTTTGACTAGTCATGGTGATCCTCTTAAACAATTAATTATATGGAAATATCCAGATATCACCAAGATTACCGATTTAAAAGGTAAGATTTATTTTAATAAATGTAATAGAATTTTGGCTTTCTGAAGTTAATCTAGGAAGATAACTTTTATTATTATGTTTACCGCTAATATTACTATTATTTTGAACCATAAATTATAATTATAATATTTCATTGATTTCTTCTACACATTGTGAGAAGTTATTTGTTTGATTTTTATAATATTTTAAGCCAGTTTACTGACCGTGATCACACCAAATGGTAAGAAAAACTGATAGCAGAGTCTATTTTTCATTAATATCACCCCGAACATACGCGCAACAGTGTTGACTCAGCACAATTGTCAGCAACCTAGAACATAGTTCTGGATACATAGAAATGAATCCACAGGGAAAAGGACCGTAAATATATGATTATGGTGCGTCGGTGGGTTCAGTGGTAGAATCCGAGGTTCAATCTCCGACCGACGCACTTCTAAGCGTCGCTTAGGTGGCAGCGAGCCCAGTAAAGAGGGAAGGTTGGGCATGTGGCTAGCAACCCTACCTTGTAAAAGAACAACACCACTGCTGTTGAATCTTCAAAGTCCAAGCTTGAAGTTCCATGTTCCAATCATTGATTTTATTGTGGGCCGTAATTTTCCTGGAAATATCACCATAATGAAAAAAGGCAACTTATCAGTGTGTGTAAACAACAAGTGAAGTGTAATTATAATTAATTAGTTTATTTCCCCGGACATATTACTCATGACTGCTGTGGTTCGCGATAAAAGTTTAACCGAATGTCTACATCGTATTTCAAAGATATCTTTCGTCTGTTATCAGTGATATCCTATTTTATTAGGTTTATAATAATTTAGACGACACAACACATGTTAGTTAATCGACAGAAATTACAGTACAGCTTAAATACTGACCGTCAAGTTTAAATATGAAAATGAATAAAGTGTAATAGAGTACGTACTTATAAAACGAATTGCTACTGTCTTGCAATCAATTTTTGTCATTATGCTGTTAACTCCCCGAGCAAGTAATCATCAGCATACAGTCAGTCAGTCTGCCCGTTAATATCTTCACAAATTTTGTACGCACTTGTAGAGGGTAAGTTTGTTTGTAGAATATAGATGACATCTTCCAGGAAATTGTAATCGTTCTTTTCGAATTTCATAATGAAGACAATAATAAACTACAAATTCTATTAGGATTCATAGTTTTTATTTTGTTTATAATAGCAGAAGAACAAGACATGTACTCTAGATTTGTTTAAAAGCCTGTCAAAACTTCGTTCTTAGGCCTCTCTATATCCTAATATTACTAAGTTAAAAGATCGATTTTCTTAACAGTCTAAATCTATCTCTTAAAATTATTTGAAGCAGTTAGTTCCCTTTGTGAATTTCGACAACACAATAAGAAGATGCAGTTTATGTAAAACGTGTAATGTATTTGCGCAACACATTTCGGACAATCTGATCACACACATATTTGTCATACACAGCTTTCATAGAGGTCAAGAAGGCATGAATAACTACAATACAGGTCAGATTGTATACAGGTCAAAGTCACAAATAATGGGTAGGGAGACACAAAAGGTGTGGGTAAGAAAGATAAAAGGAGAAAAAACAAGGCAAAGGAGGGGTTGAAAAATATTATGAAGTACATTGGTCCTTGTTTCTAAATCGGATTACTAAGGCAGGTTTAAAGTGATGACAAATAACTTTTGGACACATAAGACAGGTTTAAGTCATTTTATGACTAAGGCTTCAACGAATTTAAGTATGTGACCTAACCTTGTTTTATATATGGGCTTAAAGGCATTGTTGAAATCAACCTTATGACCAGTCTATATAATGTGCTTCGCTGTAGATGATGTTGGACATCTATTTCCGGGGTCAGTTGTGTTTGGCTATTTTATTTGTTGTTGCAGCCACTTTGGAATGTGTTCTGTAGCCCTAACCTGCAGAGACCGATGGGTCCTCCCTATGTACGTGTCTTCACACATACATGTAAATTGATAAACACAGTGGGATGTGAAACTATCGCTCGGATAATGTGAGGGTTTACAGGACAGCATAGTTCTCTTTTTCTCTATGAAGATAAGTTTAGCTGCATAATAAGTTCCAGTAATTGTGGCCTTGAGTCTTTGTCTAGTGACCAGACTTTATTGATCACCTCTGAACGGCAAGGATATGTAAACATCCTTTTTGGGAGCTGATTGGACCGATAGATCTCAATGGTTGACACTTCCGTAACGCCTAATAAATCTCAGCGGATAATTGTTATCTAACAATATCTCAGTGAGGTTTTGTCTTTCTTCTTCAATTGTATTGGTAGTACATATACGGTGAATGCGCTTGAACAAACACTTAACCAACGCCCTTTTATACTGTAGTGGACAGAAACTATGATAATTTAGATACTTTCCCGTCCATGTGGACTTTCTGCAGACAGATCGTTTCATTGACCCATCTCGGCGGGTTATGAGTACATCTAAAAATGGCAGGCAACCATTATTCTCTTTAACGTGTGTTAGCGATGTACTGTTTTGTACTCTGTTGATGTGGTTTAGGATTTCTATGGCTTCTGTCGGTTTATCACAAATGAATGTGTCATCTACATATCTTTTATAAGAATAAACTCCGATTTCTTCCTCCACTAGGTTCTCGACATGCGATATATATATATATATCAGCTAACAATGGACCTAGGGGGCTTCCCATGGCAACACCATCGATCTGGCAATAATGCTCGCTCTCGAATGTAAACTTAACATTGTTATTACAGAGAAGTAGTAACTCTTGGTATTAGATGGTTGGAGGCAATCGGCAGGAAGCCTTGGACCTAGGTTTCGTGCTAGTTGGCACTCACCAGCAAGGCGTATCTGCAGCCTTGAAGGAACTGATGTCACCCAGTGCTGCAGTCAGAGACGTTACCACTGAGCTATTCAGGCTCGCGACTGACCTGTAGGCGAGCCACCTAGCATGGTGGCCACATTGCAAACATGACTGATAGAATTCAGTCTGCACCGAAGATAGGACTAGACACATTACACTAGTTACTGACTAGAGTTCAATCAAAAAGTAGTAACTCTTCTAAGTAAGATATGGATACTGGTAATAGGAAATCGTTGTCAGAGATGTAATCACATAAAATGTCAACTGTCTGTAAAAGAGGTACATTTGTGAACGAAGATTCAATTAACTCAAAAGTGTCTTTCAATGAGAACTTACAGAAGCTTCTTTTAATAGTCTCCCTACCCATTATTTGTGACCTTGACCTGTACACAATCTGACCTGTATTGTAATTATTCATGCCTTCTTGACCTCTATGAAAGCTGTGTATGACAAGTACGTGTGTGATCATAATGTCCGAAATGTGTTGAGCCAATACATTACACGTTTCTACTACAAGTTGATGGTATCTTGTTTTTGTTGTTGTTCACAGTCTATGAGCAATGATAAGACATTTACTAGCTTGGTAGTTATACATATATATTAACTTTGGTAGATTTTCTGTTTCACTTTTTCATTCATGATTGATTACAAACTGACTTCATATAGAGGACTGTTGATAAACTGCTAGTACTGGACAGCTTTGTCGTCCTTCTTTGGAACTGTTCAATGGTACTCATTGGTGAACCATAACGAAATCCAGTGGGTGGATGGTTAATCAGCCTACCTTGCTATCCTGAAGTAGGATCATGGGTATTGAAGAGACCCAAACAAGGATGAAACAACTGTCTAGTTCCCTAACTGTAGTCAGTTCGTGATCAGTCTT
Organism: Trichobilharzia szidati; assembly: GCA_944472155.2. Classification (NCBI taxonomy): domain Eukaryota; kingdom Metazoa; phylum Platyhelminthes; class Trematoda; order Strigeidida; family Schistosomatidae; genus Trichobilharzia; species Trichobilharzia szidati. Next base: position 160,914,159 of record OX235271.1, read on the forward strand.
GAAATCAATCGAATCCTCGCAAACCAACACTTGGAAATTCATCTAGTGTTTGTGTTAGTTGTGTTAACGTTGGGTGTTCCTCTGCAGCTAATGTGTACTATTCATACTAAGCTTGTTTGTTCAATGTTTTGTTTCTGTCTTTTTCTATGTTTCAGAACATCAAAGTCGTGTTTTATGTATTACATCATCACCAAATAACGAGATGGTTGCCAGTTGTGGGGCTGATGAAACTTTACGAGTTTGGTATTGTTTCCAAGTTGATCATAACAAGAAACGTATGGAAGAGAAACGTCAACGACCTTCGGTGTATGCTCGTGGGATACGGTAGTGAAATACGCACAGACGTCAAATTAATGTGTGACACGATTTCTTCTGTCGTCTTCCGAATTATTATTCTATTACTATGCTGTTCTATGTGTATTGCTTATCCTTTTTAAGTGAATATGACACTGAAGCGTCCACAGTATTATACCATAATTGTTTCTATTGTCACACACACAAACACATATTTTGATTGTATATATATATATATATATATACATCGGTTATAATGCATTTCCTTAAAATAGATATATTTTAATTAATGATTTCATCCCAAATGTTTTATTGGAAATGATTGTTCAATTTTTGTGTGTGTACATGTTGACGAAGGGTTATGGAAGTTTTTTAAACGAATTACTCCTCCCCCTATATGTAACTATAAATTATACCGTAATTGGAGATTTAGAAATTGAGTTTTCAATTGTGTAAATTAAACGTTTGATTCATGCCTAAAATTCAATATATATATATATATATATATATATATATATATATGGCTAGAGAGAGATATGGAAGAAAATTATAGAGACATGCACAAAAAGTACATTTTATTCAGAAGATGTAAAGTCCTCCGCACGAAATAGAATATTACAATATCAAACGACATATCTTCCTATGGAAATGAAAAATTAGCATCACATGATAATAATATAATAAATGCAATATAAACATGTGCTATTTTTTTAGTAGTAAGTAGTATAAATCCTCATATAAAGAAAATAAGTAACTGATCCGTAGAGGCTATTTAAGAAAACCAGCATGACTTCATCTAAGCTGCCTTCTAGTGAGATGCAAACATTGTACAGATTACTCTTGTGGGTTTCACCTCCATTAGCCAGCGACTAATCATTCTGGTTAATTCCTTTGCGTCCCAAGTAGAAAATAGGGCTTGAGGATTCAGTACTTACTTTTACTTTACTTCGGCTATCTCCTACGGGAGGATGAGCCGGCTTCATGAACATCTCGAATCGTCGCTGCCCAGGCGCGGCGATCTGATGCAAGGTTTTGCGACAGGGTTTGTAAGAGAGTTCATGAAGTTTCATGGGAATTTGGTACGAGTGATGTCCCCAGAATCGCTCGGCCTTTTGTTTGAGAGTGCAGCTTTAGCCTTTACACAACCAAGTGTGACCTACAAGGCAGTAGGAGTGGAGTAGGGAGTCCACTATCCATTGGCAGCCGGTGACCGGAGTTCGGTTCATACGCCTTTTTGAATGGGGCCAGATATCCAGGACATCCAACAAGCCCTTTGTCCATACGTCTGCCGGTGAGCTCCAGTGAGCTTCATACGCCAGTCGTTGGAGGTTTGGAATCAGGGTTTAGCCATCTCCCCTAGACTGTCATCCAATGGACAGTCAACCCGGTGAAGAGCGCCGGGCATCCGCTTTCGCCCTCTCACTATGGTGAGGATTCAGTAGCGGTAATGTTGTCATTTTGCGGGGTGAAGTTGCTAGCCCCACGTTCAACCTTCTTTTTCACTGAGCTTACTGTGGCCCTGGCGATTTAGGAGTGCATTGGTTAGGTATAGAACCCCACATGCACGACGTTCATGTTTGGCTAGCATTCTACCACTGACTCCTCGACCTAGTGATGCTGATTCATAAAACTTTTGACCTTTATTAATCAGGCTTCACCGTAAGATCTGAGGCTAGATATTGTGATGTGAATGTATACTAACGGATACTACATTTATGCTAGGAATAACGGCTTTAGATTTTAATCTATAGACGGTTATATTGAAGTATAATCCTTTTCCAAGCTACTTTATTTCACCAGAGCTTAATGTTCTTGTTGATAAATTCATCAGTCACACTGTTATGTCGATGGCTGATGGTGCTTCATTGGTAACTTCACCCTTCTTAGCAGGAAATCTTCCTTCCATTAATTTGTTTGCTTCTGGTTTTGTTGAAAGCAGCTGGTCCTGTCTTTTTGGATAATTTGTGTATAATTACATAATATCGTAAAGGAGAACAAAATACTTCGTAGCGGATATTTGTATCAAGGGAAAACACACTATGTTTAAACATTTATAACCATACCAAAGGTCGGCTAGGTCAATGGACAGTAAACCGTTCTGACCGGCTGTCGATTTGCCGACCTTAAGATGAAGTTTTCCAGTGGTATTATATCCTGGTTACGATTTAAACTAAATCCGAATTTGAGGAATAAATTCTGTGTCTACAGCCACTGACTTAAAATGTTGTTTTCAATTTTGGCCGCTTCTTATCGATCTGCGCCTATATACTACTGACCAATCTCGTCAGTAGCATGTATCACATTATTAGATATTATTGTAGTTGTTATCTCCTTGGGTTTAAAGTAGAATATACGGCTTCAAAAACACCTTTCAATTTCTTCTTGTTCTCTACATTCCTCTATTGCTGCCTTCACAATTATCCATAAGCTGTCATCTCGTCACACAATGTTTCCCATGTCTTTCTCGGACGACCGACTTGCCTTTTCCTGCTTGATTTTCACTTGAAGGCCTGGCCCACTGTGTCATTCAGCAGTCTTCTCGGTATGTGTTTGACCCATATTAGTTTCCTTCGGAATACATGTTGTGTGATAGGTTCTTGTTTAGTTTGTTCACAGTGTTCCCTGTTGATTATCCTTTTCTGCAATCTGACCTTCAGCCTAGAGCGAAGGTATCTGTTGAAAGTTTACAGTCTGTTGTATGATTACATGATCCTAGTTATTTAACATACTTTTGAGTTGGACCTTAAGTTATTTCAATCCTTGTGTTGTGGCAGCTAGTTTCTTGATAATTCCATGGAGTTCTCTTCAACAGAATCTACTGAGCCGTTTTCCTGCTGATTTCACTGTGGTTGTCACTACCGGAATGCGTGTATGAATGTATTTACGAATAATTTCACTTTTTTTAAAGCACTGGATGTTAAAAATATGATGATTTCTTATTCGTGCTTCTGTCTGTGACCGTTGTGTGGAGTTATTGATTAATCTGTGAAAAAGAAGCCAGTAAGCACACTAAGTGTTAGAGCAGACTTTGGTCACTTCTACAGCATATAATATGATATTAGATATAGACGCTGCACATGAATATAAGTATAAAACTTGGGCACTGTGGTAGGGTATAACTCCATTATGGATAAGATTTTATTTTGATAAATCACCCAGTTTTGTACAGTAATATTAACTGATGACGTTTCGAGCACAAATTATTGCCACTCATAATCATATCAAGTCGAATATTTTCGCCAGTAAGTTGATCGCGTTAAAATCTGTTTCAGCACCACTGTTAGATTATATATGATTTCATTTCTTTTGAACTGATATACTTCTATGCTAACTTGTATATTTTTTCGTCAATCAGTCATTGGCAGTATACAAAATGAGGAATCATATTTCTTCAGCATTAAAAAATATCTGACATGTAGGTGGAATTCTTTATGTAGCTGAATGATGTATCCCCTCCTGACTGGTCTTTCTACTTTCGATAATCAATTGCAATAAATAATGGAAATCTAATTCAGAGTGTATTACAGAGTGTCTTATTATTATTATTGTTCCCTATGTTTCCGAGTGGAACACAAGGCTTCAACAGCACGTCTCCACTTTGTTATATTTTCTACTATCCTCTTTCTTTAGTTCCACGCCTGCCTATAGTCTCTCATCCCCTCCTCGCACGATCTTCATGTCATCCTCGGACGACCCACTAGGCCTTTAACCATTCTGGTTCCGCTCTTGGGGGTTGACACGCGATATCATTCGATAGTCTACTCAGCGAGTTTTTGACCCATCTCTATTTTCTCCTACATATTTGTTGAGCGATAGGTTCTCGGTTGGTTTGTTTCAACGGTTTCTTGTTGCCAGACCATTCTGGCCAATCATTTGATCTTCAATATAGAGCGGGAGCAACTGCTGATAAAAGTCTGCAACCTGTTGGAAATGCTTTTCATTACACTCCAAGTTCCTGACCTATAAAGAAGAACTGACTGACTTTCGTGTTGAAAATCTGAATGTTTTGATTTATACTGAGTGCAGAAGATTTCAAACTGATTTCTGATTGAGGAAGGTGTACCTTGCCTGAACGATTCTGGCTCTGACACTATCATCCGTTCCGCCTGTAACTGAAACGTTGCATCCCAGGAAAGTGAAGGAAGAAGCCTCTTTTGCATTCCTCCCGTTGGTGATGATTGGTCATGGTTTTTCTTGCCATTGGTTGGTTATCTTCATTATCTCCACCTTCTGTATGTTCACCTGGAACCCTGACTTCTCTCCTTCTTTTGTCAGCTTTTGGGCTCACGCCTGTACATTCCGGTTTGTGTGATAATCGTAATAAATCTCCCGCGAATTCCGGATATCCGAGAGTCTTCAGAGGTGAAGCCAGTAATTCTTTTCAGTTGAAGATTTTTTCTGATGTAAGAAGATAAAATAATAAACATCTAAATAGGGTTCACTGCATATTATGATCTCCCTCACCTTCGTGTTATCCTTGCTGTAACACATCAGAATGACATTTCTATCACCACCAGTGAGAATGCTCATATTCACCTGAGTATACAAACCTATGTCAACCATTTATGGAGTGACGAAGCAAGTAAACTGATTATCTAGAATCTAGGCGACACTGTGGTTACAGTCAGGGATATGACTGACTACATAATGGTTTTCTTCATGTCTCGACATCAACTGAAGCACTACTGAATACTGGACAACACTGTCTGAATGGTGAACATGCTTTATGCGTATGCTGAAGTCTGGAGATACTCTCAGTTGAAGGATGAATGTTGTGTGTCTGTGATGGATTCCAGAAAAAGACAAAACTACTGTCTAGTGATTCGTTGTACTGTTCAGGATTTCTGTAAATGACAATGACATTTACCTTGATACATATCTGTAGCATTTCTACCATATCTAAACACTTAAGAAGAATATAGGAATTGTATTATGAATTCTTCGAGTTCCTAGTAGAATATTGAGCTTCAACAACACGTCTTAATTTCATACTGTTGTCAGCAAGTGTTCTTTACTTGGCTCCACGATTATTCATGAGGTGTCATCTCCTCTTCACACTCTCTCCTCCATTTCACTCTCCGACACGCCCCACTGCTATTCGTTTTCCATTCGAGCGATGGCCTGTTGTGTGATGTTACTCGACGGTGTCCTCAGAGTGTGTCCAATCCAACTCCATTTTCTTCGTCATATTTTTCGGTTGATAGGTCCTTGGTACATTGGTTGACAGAGATCCTTGTCACTTATCCATTCCGTTCAGCTATCCGATCTTCAGTATTGGGCTAACGAAGACTCCTGTTGATACGGGCCTGCAGTAGGCTACTATAAACGCATTTGACGACTCACGCTTGAAGTCTCTGGACCATGTAGAAGCACCGACTGACTGTGGTTGGAACAATAATGCCTAGATCAGTGAAAGAAATGGCATCCTTCAAATTTATTCTGTTGATAGCGTCTAGCACCTACTGTTGTTGATGTTGATGGTTGACAATCTTCATCACTACTGTATTCTCTACGTTCAGTTGAAGTCCAGTCTTCGCTACTTCTGTCATCTTTTGGGTTTACACCTGTAGATCCTCGGGTTTGTGTGACATTAGAAATAAATCTCCCGCGAATTCCAGATATCCCAGAGTCTTCTTATCTGTCCAACATATCCCTGTCTTGTCTCCCACTACGGCCTGCCGCGGAATCCGGTCCCCCACAATTAGGAATATCACCAGTGATAATAGGTAGCCAACTTGTCTTACTCATTTATTCACTCCAAAGGCTTCGTTGAGTTTTCCGTTGTGAATCATTTGGCACAGGGCATTGTCACCTAGTCAGCTGTTGAATGAGGTTGATAAAGACTTTGGCACTGCACTCTGTAGTGTTGAAGTAGTTTCCAAATTACTTCTCGGTCAACGCTGTCTGTCGAAGGCCTTTTCGAAGTCGATGGATTTGAGGTAGAGAGAGGCTCGACTGTCATCATATGCTTTGTTCGATGACGATGCGTAGAGCTGCAATTTGATCGGTACATGATTTGCTTTCCTTGAATCCAGCTTGTTCTTGGCTGGTGGAGTTCTGCATCCAGTGCATCGCTTATTCTCTGCAGGATGATGCGACATCGTATTTTACTTGGCATGGACAGGAGCATCATCTCGCACTAGTTTTTGCAGAGGCGTAAGTTGCTCTTCTTTGGTAGTTTGACAAGGCAGCCTTTCTTCCAATCTGTAGGCACCTTCCATTCCTTCCAAACTTTTCTGCAATAATAGCGCCAGCGTATCTGCGGCAGCCTCTGGGTCGCTTTTTCAGTGCTCCATGGAGGATTCCGTCTGACCCCGCCGCCTTCCAGACCGAACTTCAGTAGCTTGATTGCCTTCGAGATTCCCGCTTTTGTTGGTGGATTGATGTCCCCTGGCAGTTCTGTGCCCGCTGTAGGTGATGTTTTTGGGCGAGTAGTAGTGGTCGATTAAAGTGTCATTTGAGGTGATTATCCCATTGTTTTATTTGCTTTTACTCTTTGGTAATTAGGTTCTCTTCGCTAGCTTTCATTGGTTAAATCTGCGCTGATATCTCCCAGGATAGAGACGTCGCCATTTCAGTATAATGCACTTAGGTCTCTTTCACCTACGGCCTGCCTGTTGTGTGTTTCATTTTCCGGTGTGTCGTGGAGTTCTCTTGTGTCTTCCTCTTCATTCTTCTTTAATTCTCTATTCAGTGTAACTTGTCCTTACGTTGTCTATCACTGCAGTGATTCACCTTCTGTTTCACCACCCGACATCCTCTATTAACTACCAGGTGTCTGTAGATAGCTATTCCTGGAACGATTGTACATGTTTCCTTGAACATCACCTTCAGAGAGCGCTAATGTTCTTTCACACAGGTTTCCTTAGTGATAGCACCTAATGTCTTTGACTGTGCTCTGCTATCTGCAGTAAAGGTATCTTTTGTAGTTTCGTCTTTCAGTTTCTGGGTGTTGAACTTAAATTGTGGTCTGTTTCATGTTACCTTGAATGCTTTTTGCACTGGATGATACTGTCAGCCCGCATCTGCTTCTCTTCTCGATTTTGTATTCAACAGGCTGTACCTCCACTATCTGCAGATCAAGACTCTGTCTGTCTGGTTTTTGGTGTAGCAACTAGTTAAACGGTGACTTGTGCTTATACATACCGTCTTCAATCATCAAGTGATTCAGAGCACAGAAGTTCAAAAATACTTCTCCATTCTAATTCCACTAAGATCCTGTGGATTCTTAATGAGTTCAGTTCTTGTGTTGCCTGCTCTCAGTTTGGCACTCATATCAATCATGACGATTTTAATGTGGCCTTCTGAGGTCTTGTCTATTACTGTCTGTAGAAGTCCTTATTTTCGTCTATGTCGTTATTAGGTCCGTAACATTGTAACTCCCTTTAGGTGAAATCCATCCAGCATTGTGTATGATGTTCTTATGCGTGTATGCTCTGCCTATAACATTGATAAGTGTTATTGTACGCGTATGGATAATATCCTGCTGATATGGCCTATACAGTCAGCTCCTCAGAATCAAATGAACTGATATATTCACATGGATGTCGCCAACAGTGGAACATTCTCTTTGACGTTTTGACGAATAAGAGGTTGAATGGGGAATGAAGAACGCCTTTCGAATCGTTCTTGATAATCTGCTACGAAGGATTTAAGTTACTGTGTCACTTTCGAAAATTTTTACGTTTACCACTCATTTTTTTTGGTCAACGAGTTTTATTGAATTCTGCAAGGAATTTATTTAGATTAACATTTTCACTGAAAATGACGAAACTATATATAATGCATATCACGCCTATACGCTAAATTGATTCATTGATTTCTATAGACAACTACAAACAGTAATGAAGTAAACACCAAATGGCGATATCAGAATCCTAATCTGTGGTATTAAGGCCAGCTGAACTGGGAGCAAACAATATTGGAGGAGAGCTCATCATGGATCAGGAAGCTTATGGTAAAATCAATGAGAACGAGAAACACTCCCCACATTGAATAATAATAATTTGCATTATTTCAAAACAGTACTTGTGATACAGAATGGAATTCTCAGCATTGCATCCAGTTTGTACATTAACCATAAATCAAATTCTACATAGATTATGGTTAGTCTCAGTTAATTTTGACAACATATTAGCATACCGGTAGCAAAGCCAAAAGTGAACAGAAAGTGTGAAGGTGTTAGAAAAGTAGATATGAGCATATTTACTGGCGTAAGCGGTAACAAAAAGGTCGAGATATACAGAGTGTGAAAGAACGAAGAAGAATGTTTTAAGTAGAGTTTGTAAGGAAGAGAGAAACAAAATAGCACATAACAAAAAAATAGAAAAGGAAAAGAAAGAAAGAAAACGTTGTGCCAATAAATGATATGAGTTGAAAAGACGAGATCCAATTGTTCTACTGACTATTCAATAAGTTATAAGTTTCACACCTAATGCTTTCTTTATTGCACAGAACACGAGCCAAGTAGGGTATGGTTGAGCTTTTGTACTTGCTAATGCTAGCATATAGTTTCCTATATAGGCTTCTGGTCCCGCCTGATGAGATACAAGGGGAGAGTTGTGGTGTGAGTTAGATAGACTGGATTTAGCCCATTTTTCACATGAGTCCAAGTGCCTGTTGACACATAATATTTCTCTCGGTTAGAGAACCATTGGGAAACCTGGTTCTCTAACCGTTGTCAGCTCATAATAAATCCTGCAACACGTCAATCAAATCCCTACAAACAAATAATTGAATATCAATGAGTTGCTCACTGGCGACTAGCCCTATTCAGGTAGGTTACCTGGGATTCTAGTGGGAAGTCGTGACCAGTATTGTACAGCAGTTTGGGTGTGAGGCCAAAATTTTCCGAAAACATTGGCTATTGGTCACGCTATGTTGTGAATTGGCGGAATTTGGAATCCATGAGCCGTTGGATCGGGTTCCAGTGGCTTAATGGTCTACGTACGTATCGTATCAGCAGAAGGTCCTGAGCTCCCAAACTAGGATGAAACAGCAATCCAGTCTTCCAAAGGTTCTCTAACCGTTGTCAGCTCATAATGAAATCCTGTAACCTATCGATCAAATCCCTACAAACCAATACTTGAAAAAACACCACACATTAGACGAAGTAAATCTCATTACCCTTGTATCAAGTGAACGCAGGAAAACTCAATGGGAAGTCTTCACAATCATCCAGTGAGAGTATTAACCAATTTCTTCAGCAAAGATATCTTTCTTCTAGTGACTTGATTCAATACACCTTTAACATTGCCACTTAGCCAGTTTCCTTTGAAAATATTTAATAATTACAAGCATGATGACGATCGGGTTGAAGGAAAACTGTTATATATTTAAGATGATATGAAAGAAAGCTAGAAATTATGGTAATCAATGAAAATGTTTTAGGTAGGAGCAGGGATACCAGCAGAATAAAAGTTTTGGACTTCAGTATCTCACTTTGTCTTCACCTACTCATTGTTTGCCTCACATTCATTAACTCATACAATGTCGCGGAAACAACACAACAAACACATTTGCTGAATAATTATGACAATATATGAAAGAAGGTGTTTTATATTATTATTTTATATCTGACCTGGATTGACTACAAAATTCTAAACAATGTTTCTTATCACTCTCTCTGTCCGTGTCAGTTGCTTAGAATATGACCCAAATAAACAGGATGCTGTCTGGATGTAGGCGCAGTGAATATTGAATAGAATTGTTACTGAAATAATTGTGGAATTTGCTTTGACTTATACTACTGCCTACCACCTGTCAGAACGAGGTCATATCATCTGTCGCACACACACACACACAGTGTCAGTGAAATCAATAAAGCAGTGTGCTTTGATAATCTGTAGTGGGTAGGATAGATAAGCAAGGGTGATGAGATGGTGAATGGCATGGAGTTGTTCTAAGGGTAAATGGTTTAATTTGGAGAGGAATACTCATACGTGTGTATGTATGTGGAGGTTAAGAACTGCGAGGCTGGTTATTGGCTTTATTCATGAAAGTGACTGAAAGAGGGAGGTAATTATTGATGAATCTCTTGATTTATGTTGACTTCATAAAGTTGTTTGCGTCGCTGGTTAAGAGATGGAATATGGGGCAATCCCTAATATAGTGCCGTGTTCAGTCTCCGATTGACTCAATCCTAAACCTCGCTTAGACGGAAGTAAGCCGAATATGAAGACAGGAGGCTGGGTGAGAGTTTAATAACCTCATCCCGTGCAAAGACCACCAGTGCTACTGAAAATTCGGACCACAAGCTTCGAGTTCAGTGTTTCATTCGGAATGCAAAGGAATAAAATAGATAAAGGAAATCAGAAAATTGCTTTTTTTGTGTCTGTATACTGACTGCTTTTGAAATCTTGGTTTCTCAGTAGTATCTATGTGCGATAACATCATAACCTGATTATCTTTCAGTTAGTGAATGAATAATGGAATCAATTGTCCCTACTGTCAGGTTTTATCATACATGGGTAGTACTCATCGTGTTCATCAGTAGTACTTCTGTAGGTATGTGAGGCAGAGAGATTTGTATATGCTTCCATACATGTACGGATAAATATTCAAGCTTTATTACGGTGATTGATAGATATTCAGAGCAGAATATACCTCAAATATTTGATTAGATAATCTTTCTTAGCACACTGAGTTATCCTGGTAACAGAAACATCTTCCACATATTTCGTCTGAATGATATTTTCAAGTATGCAGGATGATGAGTTCTAAAGTACTTTTATTCCTTCATTTCTAAGTACCAAACAAAGCGATATATGCTATGCTATTGATTGGTATGAGCTGCACTCGACCACTAGTCCTGCTAAATGTAGCTCGAGAATGAAATACATTCTAGTGACAATATCATAGGAGAAGCTGGAAGCACTTAAATGGAGGACAGCACTGTAGATTATGCCTGTGTGTATCAAAGCACTACAGTGACTTTACTAACAGCTGCATGTTATTGTAATATTCAGTATAACATCCCTGTTCGACGTTTTGTCGTCAAGTTAATGTAATTCGTTTTCCCGCATTTTCTTTGTGTGTGTATTTCGCAGTGAAGTACAATTAATTTATAGTAAAGTATAAAATTATACTTTGGATTCTCTTCAACGAACCATCTGAAAATGAACTACAAGCAGAAGAATCATCTTAATGGAAGGCAACACATTATATACACACCGTTTCATATACGTTATAATCTTACTGTTATGTCACAGTGACATATTTTCAACCTTGATGTCATCAATTTGTGTTGGTGACTGAATAGTAGAATGCTTGGCAACCACTCAAGTGGTCCGCTCCAATTCCCAGTCGAAGTAATCCTAAAGCTCGCCTAGTTGACTGTCTGTCTGGATTCAACATAGAACTTGGCACCGAAGTGCAGCAGTTCCAGTGGCCACGTTCCGAATAGCACACAAAGGTAGACACGAAAATGAGTGAAGAGAGTCAATAGAGTTTTGACAAGTATAAGAGTGAAACAGAATGAGTAATGGTGGAAAGGAATATGAAAGATTACAGAAACTGAATACATCTGCACCATTGACAACGATTTTGAGCCATGTCACCTATTGTCTCCAGCCATTGATTGATTCTTAGAGTCCCAAGGGCGGGCCCCAACCCGGAAGTCTGCATCTCCCTACCTGACTCAGTTTAACTGTCAGGGATTTCATGGATTGATGCCAAGTTTTTGTTTGGCCACCACTTACTCTTTTCCAACCTGCACCTATATCAGCTAGTGATGCCCGTCGGGGGAGACGATGGTTAGGCATGCGCAGCACGTGACCTAACCATCTTAATCTATGTAACTTCATAGCCTCTTCGATTGATTTTCCCTCTTTGCCCAACACTCTACGCCTAACATCAACATTATTTACCTTATTATACCACCTAACGCGGGAAAGAGATCGTAAACATCTGTGGTCAAAAACAGACAATCTTTTCATGTCTTCCGCTCTCAATGGCCACGTCTCACTACCATAGAGAAGGACGGAGCGAACTGCTGAGCAGTACACACGTCCCTTGGTTGATAGCCGGATGTCAAGCCTACGCCAGAGACGGTGTAAGTTAGCGAAAGCTGCCCGAGCTTTCTGGATCCGTGCTGAGATTTCGTCGCCAATCAGTCCGTTGGTGCTGATACAACTTCCCAAATAGGTGAAGTGGTCAACATGTTCTATCACTTCACTCCCTATCACTAAGCTAGTAGTGATCCAGTCCTGTAGCAGCATCTTACATTTTGCAGGGGCAAATCGCATGCCAAACATACGAAGATTGCTGCTCAAGGTGTTGAGAAGACTCTGCATTTTGTCAGCATCCTCCCCTAATAGGACTATGTCATCTGCACATTCTAAGTCCATAAGACTATTCCCTGGTAACAAGTCGATTTCTAAGTCGTTAAGTTCAGTTAAGGATATTAACTAACCAATATTAAGCCATAAAAATGAAGATAGCTTAGGCGTGAGAATAATAACATCACCCCATATAAACAACGCCACTTCTGAAAGCTTCAAAGATTTAGCCGTATGAAAACAACAACAACGACAAAATGTCAGCGAGTTGATCGAGAGAGTATTAATGTGAGCAACAAATATCAACATGTGAAAGTTATCTCTCCAATTCACCAGTGTCAGGTACACTAATTACCAATGCCAAGTACTGCAGGACACAGAGGTACCTACTAACAGAGTTGTTCACTTCTCAAAATGACGGTTAATTATATATACAAACCTCCCCGGAAATAGCAATTATTTAAAATTGTTCGTATTCTGATTCTTCCTCTATTTTCATCTCATGCTTCTTATATTGTTTCACAGTGACTTTCATTTCTCCTTTTCACAAAATAATTCGCCCTCGTCGCTATTCAAGACACTTGAAGAGCACATCACGCACACACACATGCACAACATACTACTGTCAGTAGAACACATCATACATGTTGCAATGTGTCATGTCGACTGACTGCTAAAACCTTGTTTAGTTACCGTAGATTTCCAGCCCGTTATCCAGTAGCAGAATGTTGGATGCATCAATCAATAGGTCATATCATCAAAACTGTCACTGCCAATTTTTGTTGTACAGCTTCTTTTAGCTTATTTTAGCATAAAATGACAATAACTGTCAGATGTTTACAGAATGGAAATAGAATCAACTAGGTTTATTCTTTAATTTACAATGAAAATGATCCACTATAAGTGAAGATAATATATCGTCTATAGGCACTTTGTTTGAAATGATAATATTAATAATGATAACTATAATAATAATAATAGTCATTTGGTTCTATTATTGTTAAGATGAAGTAATGATAAAACAAGATTGAAAAATAAGTGAGTGAATGAATGAATGAATAAATAAATAAATAAATTGAATCCTGAATACAAATGTACACTTCGATGATGATTTATAGTTTGCCTTCACGTTTCAAATCGAATATGATTGCTGTAGCAGCTTTTTGAGTAGTGTCCTATAAATGATTAAAATTGAAATAAATCAATAAATGGCAATTTATGAATCAATTATGAAGAAATAAGACAAAAGTATTTTGTCTCTACTGATTGAGAGTCATGACCTAGTTTACTAGCTCGCTAGTCTTGTAGCCTGTCCCAAGCCCGGGTAAAGAGGGAGGGTTGGGCGTTGGGTTAGCAGCCCCACACCACTAAACCTATCAAACCGCTAGAGAAACTTGAACACACAGAAAATATATTAAACATACAAAAACTTCAAGTGAAAATCTTATTCTTCGCTCAAATTGGAGAGGTGAAATGACACAGTGGGCTGGTGAAAGCCTTCAGGAAGCCAGTCAGCCGATGTGTCTTCTCTCGATGAAAGCAAGAATAAGAATGGGTACGTGGAATGTCCGTACAGTGTACGAGACTGGGAAAGTTGTCCAGGTAACCAAAGAGATGAGAAGATATGGCTTAGAATTACTGAGTATCTGCGAAAGCAGATGGAGTGGATGTGGATTGACAACACTGTCAACGGGAGAGTCAATAATCTATTCTGGTCACCCAGACAACAACCACGAACACACTGAGGGAGTGAGTGACAATCATGATGTCATCAAAGCCCTAATGCGGTGTGAACCAATGTCAACCAGGATCATGACAGCAAGATTCAACTCCAGGGGAAGGAAGGTTGCAATTATCCAGTGCTACACACCTACAAACAACGCGGACGAAGAAAAGAAGGAGGATTTTTACAAACAACTATGAACAGTAACCAACAACATCCCGAATGGTGACATCAAAATCCTTATGGGCGATATGAAGGCCAGCTGAATTGGGAGCACATAATAGGGGAAGAGAACTCATCATAAGTCGAGAGGCTCTCACCTGGCAAAATGAATGAGAACGGAGAATTGTCGCAGACTTCTGCTCTTTTAACGATTTGGAGATCGGAGGGAGCGTGTACAACCACAAGGATATACACAAAGCAACATGGATTTCGCCTGATGGATACACCACGAACGAGATAGCTTTCATCCCAATGCTGCTCAAGGAAGTGGAGACGCAGCCGGTCTGCTGGGCACAAAGTCGAGAAGGGGAGCAGATGTTGGCTCAGACCATCATCTAGTTCAAGGAACCTTCAAGGTGAAGCTGAAATCCCTCAAAACAAATGGAGACAGACCACGATTCAAGTTCAACATGCAGAAACTGAAGGACAAAACTAAAAAGGATCCCTTCGCTACAGATATCAAAGTAAAATCGGACACACTACGTGGCATCAGTTAAGAAACCTGCATGGAAGAACATTGGAACTAACTCTCTGAAAGCGATATTTGTGGAAACGTGTACAAATGTTCCAGGAAGAAGGAAGATACAAGACGAGGAATGGCTGCCAATGGATACGTGGAAGCTAGTCGAGGAGAGGGGAGGAGGATGGTGAAAGGGAAGATGGCCCAATACAAAGATGCACAGTAGAAGGAGGAGCTGAGTTCAGTATACGCTGCAATGCATAAAGCAGTAAAGAAGAGTGCTAGGAAAGAAAAAAAGAATTCTACGACACATTGGCAACTGAAGCAGAACAAGCCGCATGCAAAAGAGATCTCAAGACATTACATCAAATAACTAGGTCTCTATGTGGAAAGAGATCAAGCCAGATGATGAAACAAATAAAAGATGCTCAAGGGAACCTGATCACCAAGGAGGAGAAACAAATCAAGCAATAGGCTGATCACTTTAACAGACTCTTGAATCGACCACCACCAGCAACTAACCCGGAAATATCACCCTCACCAACAGCACGCCATTGGACATCAATCTTCAAGCTACTGAAGTCCGGTTAGGAAGGCAGCAGGACCGGAAGGTATTCCTCCCGAATCACTGAAGACGACCACAGAGATTACGGAAGATGTTCTCACTCTATTACTGCAAAGCGTATGGAAAGAAGGAAAGTGGCCTACTGAGTGGGAGAAGGGCTGCCTCGTCAAACTGCCAAAGAAGGGTGACTTAGGCCTGTGCAAGAACTGGGGTGGAATAATTCTCCTGTCCACGCCAAGTATAATACTAAGTCACATCATCCTGTAGAGGATAAAGGATGCACTAGATACAGACTTCCTCCCCACCGACCAGAACAAGCTGGATTCAGAAAAGGTAAATCATGTGCCGATAAAACTGCAACTCTACGTATCGTCATCGCAGAACAAATCATAGAATGGCAGTCAAACCTCACTATCTCAACTTCATCGACTTCAAAAAGCCTTCGACAGGCAGCGTAGATCGAGGAGTAATTTGGAAACTACTTCAACACTACATCGCACAGTGCCCAAGTCCTAATCAATATCATTCAACAGCTATATGTCAATGCCACGTGTCAGGTAATCCGCAACCGAAAACTCAGCGAGGCCTTCTGTTGAAGTGAATACAGTAGTAAGACAAGCTGGTTGCCTATTATCACCGATGATATTCTTAATTGTGGTGGACTGCATTATGCGTCAGACTGTTGGGAGAGTGTAGTCAGTAATTGGCTGGACCACCGATAAGAAAACTCTTGAAGATCTGGATTTCGCAAATGATAAATGTCTAATGTCGCATAAACTCGAAGACTTACAGGCAAAAACCGACAAACTGGCAGAGAAGGCTGACAGGCAGCAAAGACGGGATTCCAAGAGAAGACGGAGGTGATGAAGATAACCAAC
Source organism: Trichobilharzia szidati (assembly GCA_944472155.2). Classification (NCBI taxonomy): domain Eukaryota; kingdom Metazoa; phylum Platyhelminthes; class Trematoda; order Strigeidida; family Schistosomatidae; genus Trichobilharzia; species Trichobilharzia szidati. The sequence goes on from OX235271.1 coordinate 160,930,579, forward strand.
CAACAGCAACAACAACAACCAGTACAAATCACCATCAACGGGAGAGATTTAACAGGGGTTACCTCCTTCACTTATCTGGGAAGCATCGTTTCAACTACAGGCAGCCAGAACAGATGAATATATCAAGGTTAGTCAGAATCGGAAAGGCAAGATACACCTTCATCAACCTAAGACCACTTTGGAAATCTTCTGTACTGCTCTCAGCCAGCATAAACAGCAAGATTCGGATTTTCAACACAAATGTCAAGTCGGTCCTTCTTATCGGATTAGAAACTCGGCCAGCGTGTCATGAGAAGCATTTTCAACAGGTTGCAGCCTTTTTCAACAGCTGTATTCACTCCATACTCAAGAAATAATGGCCAGAAAGAATAAGTAACAAGAAACTGTAGGAACAAACCAGGTAACAGCCGATAGTTCAACAAATATGTAAGAGAAAATGTAGATGGGTGGGACATACATTGAGGAGATGGTCGAATGACATCGCGCGCAATGCAGGCCATCACTCGAGTGGAATCCCAGTGGGAAGCAACAAGTGGGTCATCAGTGCGAGAGTGACGTGGAGGTGGTCGTGTTAGTTGGAGGAGATGAGAGATTATGGGCAATCGTAGACTCAGATGAAGAGGATGGCGGAAGATAGAACAAAGTGGAGATGTGTTGTTGAAGCCCTATGTACCAGTCAAAACGTAAGGGGATAATAATACTATGATGTTTGTGTGCTTAGTAGTCATAGTTCACATTTAGTTTCCCGACGAGTAAGTGGAATTTATATAATTAAGACAACATAAAAGCATTAGTCGAAGAAGTTCAAATAGTCAGTTGACATTAAACGATTCGGTTCAGTCATATATGTCGATCGGAATTTACAAGTATGAAATGGTAATATGAAATCATACATAGAAGAGGAATAATGTGTTCACATCATAGTGGGAATCATTCTTTATTCAGGTAATGTGTCGCATATTCTTTACATATAAGTCCATCAAACTCATTGTTTAATTTCACTGGATCAAACTGTCTGAAGTATATATATATATATCAGATGGTACAAAAGACATTCCTATGCTATTTAGTCATCGAAAATGTCCAATCTTGAGAGTTATTCACAGCATCTCTCTTCAGTTTCTGTTTTTGCAAAATGTGTATTTCTTAGAGTACACTTATTACACTAAAGTCTTTTTCATTTTCATTTTGTAAGGGTTAGATGGGTTGGTTTCAAGTTTGATAGAGGGAAAAGTAGACACCCGTTTCGTCATAGTTTGGAACTCTTTACAATTACACACACATATCACTCCATATCTGTTCGGAAAGGATAAAACTATTCATCATGAAGTTTTATTTAGCATTCTGACTTATTTATTATTCTTTTCCTTTGACTATTAATCTACCATAAATGAAGCAAGAAGTCTTAGTAGACTAGTGATAAGAGAGTGAATAGTGATCACTCGAGGCGTAAAGCTATTTTCGAAAAGTTTTTGAGTTTAAGGGTTATTGAAATATAAGAATTTGTTTTGTTTGATGGTAGCTAGCAGTAGAATCCAGGACAGGCGTTTTATCCTAACTGGGAATCATTAGCTGAGTGTACATGCTTCCCATTTCCAGGGTGTCACTACTTAAATTAAGAACCAGTCTCTTCAAACGCCAAGGTATTATTCGCTGGACCATCCACACACCAACTACTTAACCAAACAAGCGATTCGGAATTATTAGTCATGGTAATATTGAGGAATCTGTCTGACAAGCCCACTTCCTGAATTTGGTTAGAAAAATCAAAGGGGAATCAAAAACATGAATAAATAAATCATTTAAATATGGTTAGACAATATTTAGTCAGCATAGTTTCAACCACAGATCAAACGGATACTAAAGATGTTAAAACCAACCAAGATCGGGGGAGCGAGACAGGCGTTGATCTACTTATTCTATATGGTTCGGAGACACAACCATAAGCATTTTCAACAGCTAACTTCAATGGCTGTATACTACTACAGGTGAGATGGCCGACGAGAAAGCATAAGCAGCAAGGAACATTTCAGATAGTAACAAAACAGTCGAAAATATACTGCCTAATAAATATACAACTTCGCACAAAGACTTAGAACAGAATACGAACAGTAACTGACGAGTTTGACGTGTGACAGAGATTGAAATGCTGAATGGAATGAATATAGAGGGAGATGGAGGAAATGAAAGTGTGTGGGTAGTCATGGACTATGCTGAAAATGGTAGAAAAGAGCAAAATACAGTGGAGATGAGCAGCTGAAGCTGCATATTCCTCTAGGAACCCAAAGAACACAAAGTAATAATAGATAACTATTCAATAATCGTATGAAATGAACGACATCACGTGGGAAGTGGTAAAGAGAGTGAAACTGCAGTTACATGTAACAGAATGGTTAAATTTCAAAACGCGTTTGAGTTTATAAAAACACTTGTATATATAAAATGAAGTGTGGTGTACCAGTGTATTTTTTCTCAACTTAAGGTTGTAACATATGACGTTATAACAGTTGGTTAACAAAATGATATCCGATGAAAAGCTTTGCTTAAAAACAAGAAGTCAAGAACCCATGTCAAGATCTGATGAACAACAATCAAAACAAGTTCTCATGAATTACTTTTATGAATAGTTAAACTTAGATTACGGGGAAAATGTGATGCGTATTTGAGCGATACATTTGGAACAATCTGATCACGCATAATTACTTGTCAAGTTAATTTGTATGAAAAATAAAGGCCAATTAAAATGTACAGTGACAAAAAGGAGTTCAGTATAATCTTCTTCTTCTAATAACACTATCCAAATTTAGATAATGGACTAATTATTATTAAATAGGAAAACTAGTGAATTGCGATTAAGTTAATACTAGACACAATGTGAATTGTTGCCAGTTTTTATTATCGATATTATAAGGATCATTTTATGCATTTGCATTCCACGTGGAACATAAGGCTTACAGCTTGACCTTAGAAGTTCTAGTAGCAATAGTGTTCAGGTCCTTATTCTCACTCACACCGTCACATCTTTACCAAGCCTAATCCCGTCTAAGTGAGGTTAATGACTGCGGAATTCACACTTGAACCACATGGGTGGTTGATGAGTATTCCACCTCTGAACTACACACACAGACTGACACTGAAGTAATGAAAAATCTGCTTTCCCAGAGAAAGATAAATATATATTTTTGCAGCTGTGTTAGATTATTACACAAATATATGTTTAGCTCAATGAAATGGAGACGATTCAGAAAAATTAAACCGAAATTTATGGAGTAGTTGAGGGACATATATTTATGCTTTTCTTAGGGTATCACAACGCCTTCCTTATATTAACTTTGTCAATCATTTCTATTGTAAGCATTTTAACCAATAAGAATTTTCGATTCTACAAACAGGCGAATTCCAGGTCGATTCATACGGCCAGTGTAGAGATTTATAAAAGTAGTGAGTAATTCACTGTATTTTGTATAAATAATTGCCTTGATTCGACCACTACAACCAATATGATGAAGGCATTTTGAAGAAAATAGACAGTCTGAAAGTGGATCTATCAATTTATTTATTTAAGTCAGAAAGGAAATTTATGCACAAGTGAGTGAGTAAGTGAGTGAGTGAGTAGGCGGGTGGTGATACATGCGTGCACACGTACAAAGTCTCTATTTCTATGTGAGGTAAAATAATGACATGTGCAAAGTTATTGGTGTAGTTGTTTCCTCTGAAGTTGGGTGGTTAAACTGTCAAGCATCACTGTCTTTCTAGACAACATTGAAGTCGGTACCGACTTTTGTGTTATCTAGAAGGTCAATGAAAAAGTGTAAATTTTACCATTCAGGTGAGAAAACACAATCACACCGATGTCATTCATCCGAGCTACAAATCTTCTCCATCATTTCTGTGTGTGAAATTGACAAAGAAACTTGTTATTGATTAGTTAGTGATTGTTGTATATGTACAGTGTTCAAGCATTCCAAGGGATAAGTCTCAAATCTTTTATTTTTCATTCCATGGAACACTAAACCTGCATGTGAACATACTTGATCTGGTTATTCTTTAAGCGCTTGTGACTTCGATTGTTAGCGGGGCTAGCAACTTCACTCCGTAGAAACAACATAACGTCTACTGGAACTACAAAGCTTGAAGACGTATGTGTTCATACTTGGAACGTAAGGAATAAAAAGTAGATTTGTATCCTAACAATTCTATGGGTTTCGGCTGCCTCCAAAGCCTCAGGATGGTCGGGAGTGGGTGCCTTGCGCTGCGGGTTGGCCACCCCTCCGCACACCTCTTGAAATGCTCCCATATGACCGGGCGTCTTACATAGCCTCTCCTGAGGAAGTCCTACTCACTGCCTTCACGTGGCGGAGGTGTTTTTCACCAAAGTGAGAGGGCGAAAGCGGATGCCCGGCGCTCTTCACCGGGTTGACTGTCCATTGGATGACAGTCTAGGGGAGATGGCTAAACCCTGATTCCAAACCTCCAACGACTGGCGTATGAAGCTCACTGGAGCTCACCGGCAGACGTATGGACAAAGGGCTTGTTGGATGTCCTGGATGTCTGGCCCCATTCAAAAAGGCGTATGAACCGAACTCCGGTCACCGGCTGCCAATGGATAGTGGACTCCCTACTCCACTCCTACTGCCTTGTAGGTCACACTTGGTTGTGTAAAGGCTAGAGCTGCACTCTCAAAGAAAAGGCCGAGCGATTCTGGGGACATCACTCGTACCAAATTCCCATGAAACTTCATGAACTCTCTTACCTTGTCGCAAAACCTTGCAACAGATCGCCGCGCCTGGGCAGCGATGATTCGAGATGTTCATGAAGCCGGCTCATCCTTCCGTAGGAGATAGCCGAAGTAAAGTAAAGTAAGTATGGGTTTCGGCTACGAGTCTCACAGCAAGAAATGAAACATGAGCAGCATGAATGCATTTGTTATTATTCAATTAGTTGGATAGGATAACTCACCGTCGACCTTCTTCTCCCAACCAATAGCCATAAACCACACGAGATTGTCACAATAATGACTATTAGTGCAGTTGGTATTAGAATAAATAAAAATAAACGAGGGTTAGTAGTTCTAAAATCTGAAATTGTGTAAGTTGTATAAAATGATTTGACATCACTCAGTTCAATCAAATCTTTTTTAAGAAAAGGTGGAGTTTGATGATGTATGATGTGTGATTCATTCTCAAATGCAAGTAAACAAGGTGATGTCATCTGAAATATAGTAAAGAAAAATAGATTTATAATTACAACAGTCTATTCAAGATAATCTCAGAAATATTTAAATACGTCGCATAATTTTATAACGATCCAGGAGAGACTCAATTCTCAGATTTGTTTACTGCTTCATCATGCAAATCATATATACCTGGTGTCTTGTGTGAAATCTGGGACTTCAGAGACATCTTCTCACTACATTCTGCTCTGTGCTATCACTTTCAACTGGCTCTATAGATGTCAACCAGCTTTAGCTTCATCTTCATTTGATTTTCTTTATGTTACTCTCAGACACTCGACCCGTCACTAACCACTCAATTGCCATCTGAGGAGTGGCGCGGGGTATAATGTCACTGGGCTATACAGACTGATGCGAAACATACATGCCGTTCAGTAATACAATATAATCTGTGAAACTCAAATAACCCTATGAAGGTCTCATTTTATGTAGAGGCAGAAGTACAGTAGTGAAACTGGTTAATCAGTTAAATAGTGGTTAGCAGACGGTTCTCTTTATGCCTCTTACGGCTATATGCATAATCTGCACATCCTTACTAGTTAATCTCACTAATATTTTCATTTATGAAAGCTATATTCTACGCAAAAATGTTCTGAAGTATTAGTTACTGGGAGGCATGTAGCCTGGAGGAAAATGCTTCTCCGAGTGAATTTCATTATGGGTAAAATTTAATTTGATAAAGTCTCACCTTGATATGATTATGAGCAATCATTTGTGCTCGAAACTTCATCAGTAAATATTATTGTATAGCACTATGAGACTTTATCAAAATAAATTTTACCCATAATGGAATTATACTCTACCACAGTGCACAAGTTCTGTTCTTATTTTCCGAGTGAAGTTGTTGCTGATACGATTATTTCCATTATGAGGAAAATAGAATATGATTCAGAGAAGAAAAAGTTCCTCATCAACGAAGTCGTTTTCAAAGGCCGTAAAATCGTACAATAGTCTGTTATTGAACGATAGGAAAGATGTGTGCCATAACTGATACAATTACTCAGATATGGTTTTTGAAGATAAATAGATATTTTTCAATAATTACTGACACTATGGAAATATAGTTTTGAAATTCGGTCAAATGGGTATTGTCATTAGATGAGAAGCTGTGTGGTTTAGTATTCACTTGACAAGTGAGAAAATGGTGAGAGGGAATAACAACTAACAAAATCAATAAAAGGGATATGTTAGAGTGATAATAGTGAATTAATTACTCAAAGTAGAGGCAAAAAAGTAGAGAAGAGTCTAAGTCCATAGTAGAATAAGAATAAGCCTGAATAAACCTATTCTACACACAGCTTCCAGAGTTATACTGCCGAATCGTTAGTGCCTCTGCTATACGCGAGTGTTTCGACATAATTCCTCTTCTGTCATTCGGCCCCACCATGTAGATTATGTTAGAAGATGATTCTGGTGGTCTGAATTCACCTGGTATTGGAGAATTGAGCTGGTAATTTTCTTGCATTGTCCTGTCGATAACCACTAAAGATAATGTTCACAGATTCGTTCTGGAAGTGTGTGGTTCATTCGGTCAATATCACAAGCCAATTCTACAGGAGCAAGTGAATTATTAAACACACACTGAAGTGTCCCGAAGTGGCACTTTGTCCTACATACATACATTGACTATTTCACTGACTGTAGAAATTGATTAGTGGGTAGATAATTCATCAAAATCTTAGGTGGACAGCACCGTTTCAATTCAACATTCATAAACAGCGATTTCTACCTCACTGTTTCCACTCTTCCTTGCCTCTACTTCACTCCCAAGTTTTTGTCAATAAAACATGTGGGCTATCCATTTTGAATCAAAACTTATCTGAGTGTATCACTGGTGCATATCCTCCTTATTCTACCTAAAGTGGTCCAACAATAAAAACTAGTATACTGATCACTAGATGTTGAATTCCTGTAGAACGGTCTCTGAATTCAACTGTAAGATCTGCTTTCCAACAGAACATCCAAAAGGAAATGAAAATCACAGTAGATCTAAGTTTTTCTCATGAAAGTAATGGAATTGTGGCAATAGTTGAACTCCTTCAGTATAAGTTCAATGTGAGCATCTTTGTTGCATGTATGTTCAATGCATATGAAACCTTTGAAAGCTTTGCTTTCATTCAGTTGTCGTTGTCTCCTACGCATCCTTACATCTTCAAAAGCCAATTTTCAACAATCGTGTAGCTTACCTCACACCCCTTCCCTTTTACTCAAAAACAGACTCCTGTAGGAGTTCACTAAATAGAATACGATATCACAGCCTCTGATGATGACTTCGTTGATAAAGAAAGCTTTCTTCCCTGAATTGTCTCTTATTTCCTTCCTCACTCAAACGACAATCTCGGTCTCATTAGTACTATTATTATTATTATTTTTATTACTTAAACTGTCATTATCAGCATTAATTTTATTAATACGATTATAATTCAGATAGGTACTACTTACATTTAGATGACAATATGGATTTTGCCAAAACAGAAATTTAGAATCACAACCATTGCTACAATATCCACCCATAGCACACCAATAACAGGTGACATCTTCTGTTGATGCATTGCTGCACTGTTGAGACGATCGTTGTACAGAGCAAATGTCTATGCAAAGAAAAAGACAGGAACAGAAAATACTCCTCGTTACATAGCATCCCAAGTAAACAAAGGTCTTTAGAGAAAATTTGTACTGACTAGAATAGGACTAATGAGGGCAGATTTATTTCATCGTTTCAAGTGTTGGTTTGGAGGGATTTGATTGGTTACAGGATTTCATCATGAGCTGATATCAGTTAGAGAACCATTGAAAACCAGCTGGGAGTACTGGACAGCTGTTTCGTCCTAGTTTGGGACTCTTTGTCAGTACGCACCCACCGGGGTTCAAACCCAGGACCTTCTGGTTACAAGGCGAGCTCGTACACCATTAAGCCACTGGGACCCGATCCAATGGCCCATGAATTCTAACTTCTGCCAATTCACGACATAGCGCGACCCCTAGACAATGTCTTCGGCAAGTATTTGTCCTCGTTATTGGAACAAAATACAATGGATATTGAGAAAGTCATAAACTTGATATTGATGTTGGAATTTGCAAAGTACACCAATCTACAGTTTGTCATCGGCTAATCTGTTAGAAATTCAACCTCGTCTGTAGGCTTTCAAATCCACCACTCATAGTCCACCATATCTCTGAAACAGCAACTGTACACCCTGTACTTTTAACAAGAATTAAATTCTGATATTTTGTTCGTTACATTAAAAGCTGTGTTGATTAGTCACTGGAGAATGACCCGAATCACGCATGTAGTCTGACTAAATTATATCATTTTCCTTCTTAAGTGATCCGTCAGAATGTTTGTGATACGCCGATTAAATTCTCCAAGTCAGATTTCAATTTTCGTCACAAAACTGTGAATCTCACTGTGGTTATGAGCATTTTAAAGTGATGTCAGATAGTTGGGCATGAAGAAGACGTGGACTTAGGTTTTATTTTTTATTGAAACTCGTCAGCTAGATGTATCTCAAACCTTGACAGTATATGTCCTAGCTGAGATTTGAAGCTACGTCACCCAATGTTATCATGTATGACCGAGGGATTAGGTAGGTAATTTGGGTTCAAATCTCGGACAGGATGTTTGTTTTTTCAAGGATGTGCCTACATCTTGTTGACAGATGGCAGTATGTAAAAAAATTAGATGCACGACTTCCTGATGATTGTCTCCAATATCCTACTCTTAACAATGAAAGCCCTGTCTAAACATTTGACTTCCAAAAATGTTGGAGGATAATATAGTTAACGTGAACATAATAATATTTAATAATGATACCTAGATCAATAAGCGAAAATCCTAACGTAGTAGCTTCAGTTGAAAAAGCATTTTAAACTACACTGACAATAATACTGACAAATATTTACTCAGAAGATAAAGACAGAATCCACTTTGTTTTCAATGGAAATAGGTCAACCATGTCACCACTTATCCACTAACTCTTCCGATAAGCATATAAAAACTGGACGTCCTAAATTTGTCTGTTATTTTGCGAAACGCTACACATTATTCCAAGTGAAAACAAAATATATGCTCAATCAGTGATAACCATTCACTTTTAGAAGAGTATTTCTGTTTCTATTCTTCTTTTCTTGTCCTGTTGTCATGAGTTACATTCCAGAAAACAATGTTGTTTTTTTTTTAATTCACATAGAATTTTTTGCATAAGAGAAAAGTAAATCAGTATGGCTGTTTGTGGGTGAGGTCAGTGAAACTATTTACTCTCATTATACTTATTGGCATAGTCTGTTTTAATAATAACAATAATAACAATAATAATAATGGTGAATATCTGAAATCATCTGACGATTGATTTTGTTGATAGATACCACACAAATTGCTGAAAGATTTAGATAATGCTACCTGAACGCCAGCATTATATGTCCGCTGAATTTACATCTGTGAGATATGCTCAAGCAATTGAGTGTTTTGAAGCAATGAAGAAGATGTGTGACACGGACGCATGTATGTTCTTAGTGTTGTTGTTCTCTCTGTGACCTGACTGATAACATTTCGAAAAATTACTTGTTTTCTTCAACAATATTACTGACTGTTTACTTCAGTGGGAAATAAGAATTTCGAAATATTGCATGTATGACGAACGTGTCTCTCTCAATGAAATTTATTGTAATTGAGTGCCTTCAGAAGATTTATTATCATTGTAGAGATCAGTAGTTACAGAGAAATTCGCTGGAAGAGGGAGATTCACACTACTCACATAGAAGGCTAGAATGCCCACATGATAATGTGGTATAAATATATGTGTAGAACTTGGGCGCCTGTTTGGATGGATAGGTGTTGAATCATTCCTATGACATGTTTTTGCAGTTGATTCGATAAACAAAACTGCCATTATCAATCTCTCCCTCCACCACCCAGTTACATTAGATTTTAAAACTGTCATCTTATCCCATCCATCCTATTATATGGTTGTGTGTTATTGTATGTAGTGAGTGGTATAGCTGAACCATTCTCCAGATTTCTTATCTTATTAGGGTCAACTAATCTAGATTTTGCTAGGTTCTGGTGCTCCACTGGTCTGAATGACCCCGTTCTACTACTTTGACCTTTGTATTTGACCTGACAATCATTGCAGGCAGGGTATTAGATAAACTAAATTGTTTTGTTTTATTGGCTCCACAGGATCCTCAAACTGATAAAGCTTGTTTCTAATTGAGTTTTTTGAATGCCAGCCACTTTTATTCCTGCTTTGTTAAGAATTCCACTTTTGGTTTCTGAGGTTCCTTCATATCAATTGTAATCACACGAGCATAATCAAAATTAGTTGACCCAAATAAGATAAGAAATCTGGAGAACAGTTAGTTCAGCTATACCACCCACTACATGCAATGACACACAATCATACAACAGAATGGATGAGATAAGATGAGGGTGTTAAAATCTAATGTAACTGGGTGGAGGGAGAGATTGATAACAGAAGCTTTGTTTATCAAATCAACTGCAAATACATGTAATAGGAATGAATCAACACCTGTCCACCCAGACATCCGGAAAATTCTACTACCCCTACGACAAATAGGGAAGAATGATGAAAACTACAAAACGAAAGTTTCGAAGTTGTGTGGTTACAGTTGATGATGTGATTATGAACAATAAATTTTATTCGAAATCTCGTTCTCTAGTAAATAATACTGTTTCACTGTTTGATATATCTAATAAACAAATTAATACGGAATCAGAAAGACAACGAACATTTTCGATTGAAGCACTCAGCTGAGATAAGAACCCACACCCAGGATCATTCAGTCTGTATGTCACCATATTAATTGTTTGAATAAAATCACTCAAGATTACAACTATAAAAATAACCACTACAAACATATAAAGGAATGATTAGCAGATGTGTGGCTAAAATGAATCCAATGAATTCTAATTACTGAACTCTGAATGGTCGATATATATGCATTAACTGAATGTCTGTGGAAACAGAAAATATTCAGCCTTTATAGAGAACCGATCAGATAGTATTTTCATCGTATACTTGTCTTCTGTTCTCATCATATGACTAACCTTTGATGAGAAAGCCTTTTACAAAATCTCTAGTCAGTAATATTAATAAATTAAAACACAGTAGAACAAATTTTAATTTGATTTGCATACTTGGATTTGGAGTGAATTCCATCAGCATGCGCGTTTTCAACGCAAACCAAGGTGATTTATCTGTGCCATATGACATCATAAGCCTTTTACCACTCCCTAAAATGTAATAGAAAGGAGAGATAGATGATTCAGAATCACTTTAAAATAATGACATTAAAGTTGTGACAATTAGATTGGTATTCAGGCTTTCGGTGTTTAAAAAGATAGCTGTTGAAGTCGACTCTCAGCGGGAACAGTATCCGTTACTGGAAGTACACGTACATTCATTTGAGGGGTTCTAAGCAGGAAGTAATGTCCGCATCCTCCATCCCACTGATCACCACCAAGGGACAATTAACATCATTTAGAAATCATCGGAGCGTTCGTACCAATAGCCGACATGTTAATAGTGACCGAGTACCTCAGTTCAGTATAATCAATCAACAGAAAGTATAAGATAACTTTACTTCAAATAATACGATATTTGACAATGACACTGACATAATCGATCTAATAGCTTCAAGTATTTATAAAAGCTGCTGTATTTCGGTATGAATTGTTCAACGAGCTAAAAAACTGGGACGACAAACATATTTGATCGATACGTACTAAAAGTGTTATGAGAATCTAGAAAGCCTATCTTTCGCTCCGGATTGTAGTCAACTGATAATCTGATACCCTATGATTTAGATGAAGTATTAATTCGTTGGTGGCATAGTGGTTAGGACGCTCGCCGACCATGCACATGGTCCGGGGTTCGATCCCCGACCGACGCACACCTTTACCTCGCTAAACCAGGTATAATGCTGGTGAAGAGGAAAGGCTGGGCATGAGGCTAGCAACCCCATCCTGTAAAATAAACACTGCTATAGAAACTTCAAGCCCCTAGCTTGAAGCCCTATGTTCCACTGGGGAACGTGAAGGACAAAAAAAAATTAATTCGTTATTTGAGATGTGAGATAAATGTAGACTGAATTTCAGCTTTGAAGACCTAAAGTATTTAGATGAAGCATGCATAAGGGATACATACGCGTAGCGGTAGACCTCACGTTAAGCAGTAGCACTTCATTAGTGAGATTGCAGTGACTTCACCGCTGGTATCCAACCATTTTGCTATATTGCTTATTTTAATATTAACAATTCATGTTGGTATGACACAAATCTTATTATATTGTGCTTTGTAAATTTTGGGTATCCGAAGGACAGTATGGTGGGTTTCCACTTCGAACTGAGTAATTTGCAAATGACAAATTCCATTCCATATTTTACCATCCTTTCTTGCTAGTCAGCCAGAATTCCAGTAGCCTACAACATTTCGTCTCTGTGAGTTGACTGTAAACTGGTGCACTTCTCTGATAAGCTTGTTCAGTGTTTAAATGACTTCAATCAGGCTGTCAGGCAATCATACCCCACCTTCTCATTATATCAAGCAGTAGTATTTATCATCTCTCTGGAAATTTGGCTTTTACTTTGTCCCTTTAGACTGTAATAGTAAATCTTTCATATTATGTACTTATGGTGGTCATAGAAATACAAGGTGAGTTTTATTTTGCAGTTAAATATAATGTTCACTTACAGAATAATGCCCTGCACAGTAACCTTTCAGATTACACAACTTCACTGCTTGATATGCGATAAATAGTGCATAAGTAATGACTTGAATAGCTTCGTGATAAGAGCACTGCCTAATTCACCAACTGTTACAGATTTATGTTTTGATGGATACATCATTATGTGCAAGTTTTTTGTAGGCCTCTCTCAAATGAGTTTCGGACTAACACCGGTGAATTTGAATGACTCCACCTCAAGGTCTAGATGAGGAGAGCTTGTATTCACGCATAATCTAATGAAATGAAATGTTCACGCTGTTGTATACTATCAGAATGGTCTGTGATTGTTGACGGTTCTCTAACTGATATCAGTTCATGTCAAAGTCCACACTGATGCTAAACATATATCACCAAACAACACAGCGATTTCATTTTAACATTACATTAGCAAGAATGTAATAATAATAATCTCTTATTATCTGATGATTACCTGCCACTAAATCTAAGCCATCTTCAACAATCACTCTGACATCTGCGCTTTCACCTTCTTCTGGTATCTAAAGAGAAAGAATGGTAATGGAAAAATAATCAAGTTTTGTCACTCATCGTTTCCACCTACTTATTTCCATTTTTAAAATCTCAACATGGTTAAAAGGTGAATGAACAAGTGGTCAAATCGACACGTAATTAATTAGACGAAAGGTGTAGGAAGTGCATATTTTGTAATGGAAGTGCATATTTTGTAATGGAAGTGCATATTTTGTAATGGAAATGCTTGAGAGACTGTTCGTTCTTTGTCAAGCTACAGATTCATTGGGTGATGCCAGGTTGGATGGAAATGAGTAATCGTGTCAGTTCCTCATCCAGTTGTAACAGTCACACCTACAAGAGAACTCTATGCTTAGAACAAATATTTTAAAGCTTGTATTAAGTCTTATAGTTTGAGTCAACAAAGCACTCGAGGAGGTGATATGGATTAAAGTTGTGTCAAAGCGATAGGGATAACGCTAGACGTTGATACACTTTTGGAGGCTTAGTCAATCCAGTGTATCGCTAGATTTTCCGACTACATACAATGGAAAATGAATAAGAGATTGTACACTATTCCCTTATCAGTCTGCTAGATACCACCGCCCTCACTCTACTGTCACGTTATGCGTTTTAAACAGTAAGACTTTTGATATGTAAGCTGGGACTGACTATAGTTTATCAGAGAAACAAGAATACAATTATGGTTAAAATAATCAAACTCTGCAAAGATGAGGACATATTGTTGAAACTTTCGCCGTGAAAACAAGTCAGACTTCTCCAGATGAGTTAACTAATCCCGCAGTAAAAATGTGAGAAATTTATATGAGGCATCTTATGGTTTGATTAGCAGTTGCTGCCTGCGTGTACAAGCCAACATTCTGGGGTGTTAATTTATCAGTTAGACTGAAATCAGGATATTAAGTCCTGAAAACAAACGGTCATTAGAAGTAGGTTTTATACAAGTTGGTGGAATGAATGTTTGCATGCATAATCCGTGTTGTGTAGTGTAGTGTATAAATTTTTCTCCGAATTTTATCAGCATTCAGTAAGAATGAAGCCTTATTATTTACAATTGCTTGAAACAGCTAACAGGCACTTCTTTATTTTACATTTACTTAACCTTTGACATAATCTGTGTGACAGTTGAATTGGAATTCAAGTTAGATAACGGACTGACATCAGTCAGAAAATAATTGAAAGCGAGAGACTATCGGATAGTTGTCTTGTACACACAACTGATGACTCATTAGCAAGATACAGCAGACACCTAACAAGACATCAAACCTTTTACTTCCAGGATGGGAAGTGAGCCCGTTCACCATCGATCCATTGGGACGAAATTCAATGGCCCATGAATTATAATTCCTCGTAATTGGTGATACATGGTGCCACCGCCGGTCAGTATAATCGGCGAGTATCTTTTCTCACAGAAGACTTACTAGATACCACTGGACACTCCTGTCAGTTTGTCGTCAATCAGAACACACAGTATTAGCTCACTCACAACAACAATGCAAAGAATGACAATTAATACTAACCAGATTGTTATTGATTTTGAGGGGAGAAAAGATATCTGAGAAGTACGCTATGTTTTCTATAATGACCGAGTCATCACTTGTATTCCATTTCCTAATTATCTTCGGACGTGGTGGTGGTGGTGGTGGTGGTGTTATAGCTTGAGGATTTTCATATACACAAATAATAGTGAAAACTGCACTTTTGACATTTCAACACTTCAGGTGTGAGAAACATCTCAGGAATTACAAATATCTGTCAATGTTCATTTCACTTACCTTCTCGAAGTAAATCAATATATTTCCACTGGGGTATATGACACAGACAACCTCGACTGAAGAAGGATAGATGAAAATGATTTAAGGTTTTTTTGTAAGACTGATTGAGAGTGAATATGTTTAGTCTGAGTACATATTAACATTATATTGATTTAGGTATATAAGACTACTTCTACCAATTATTATTATTATTATTATATTTACATTAGTAGTTATGTATTTATAGTTATAAGAGTTGAACAAATTCTTAGACGTAAATCTTTCAATGACATCTTAGTCACAGTCTTCTATACAAGTTGTATAAATCCACTCGGTTGTGACAAACAACCTATTTTCAATTAGGATTAAATCATGAGTTGCATCCAAAGCTATTATTAATACTATTATACCATTAATATTCCCTTGCTTCCCAAGTGGAACATATTGCTTCAACAGCAAATCTCCATTTCGCCCTGCCCACAGCGAAGATAGATCACTCAAGGAAGAGAAAAATTATATATAAAATACTGAAACAGTTTACTCATACCATTTTCCACTGTTTCCTCCCCAAATTTATTGATAACTGTTAAATCCAACCATTTAATGGCTAAAAAACTGTCTGAAAAGAAACGAGAAAATGATGTTAATAATAATAATAATAATAATGGCATTCACCATTAAAACAGCTATGCAGTTAATGCTTTTTATCTAACTTCATAATCTATAGGAAGTCACCTCTTTCAGTTACCTCGCCTGGGAGAATCCATTCAAGTACAGGTGACAGATCCGAGGATGTCGGAGTAAGTCACGATTGGATGGGGAAAACAAGACAGGCTTTGACTGCTCGAAAATCAGTGTGTGGATCTAGTGCACTAAACATTTGGAACAAGATATGAATTTTAATTACGATGTCAAGTAGATGCCGCTATATTTGTTCAGACACTCAATTTATCACCTGTTTAACACAGCCTGTCGCATACTTTCACCAACAGATGACTTCGCTGTCTTGATAGTGAAGATTAGTTAGGTGAGTGGAAAGAATGAACAGCAAGGAACTCTGCCAACAGACAAACCAAGAAGCTGCTGTCCTACAGATACGTAGAAGGAAATGGAGAAAAATTGGGCATCTCAGGAGATAGTTGAGTGACACCATACACCAGATAGCAGAACTCGAGAGGGAAAATTTGACAAGTCGGGCGTTGGTCCAATGATGATAAAGAGGAGGTGGTGTAAGGAGGAAATGAAAGTTTGTCAACAATCGTGGATCTAGCTAAAATTTCTACAGTGAACAGAATCGAATTCAGAGATGCTACCGCAGCTGCATGTCTGACTAAGTACCCATAGCACAAATAATTAACAAAAATAAAAGTTTAGTTTCATAGAGATATCACTGGGCTGACATTCTCATTCGTTTGTCGTCTCACGAGTGCGTGACTTTCGAAAACTACTGGATGGTCGACTTATTATGTTATGGAAACTCTCAATGGTCTATACCTAAATTTGCACAAAGGATCAAACGAGAAACCTCAAGTCTCCTAGTTAGTGAAAACATAACACATAGTTCAGCGAAGAGTCTCTTTTCGGCGAATTCATTTTTTTAACTGTACAATCGTAAATATATATGAGTTATTTTGAATGCATGGGTACATTAAGTTTGTCAAACAAAATTACAATTGGTTATAGTTATTTTAACTAAACAGGTTGAAATTATTAAGTTATGAATGGAGTTATGTAATACAAAAACGATCATGAAAATTGGGTGCTAATGAAACTAGTGTAGTAACAAATGTGATGAGTTGTCACAAACAGTTGTTAAAATGGAGTTACGTAATAATATGAATATGGTTAATACTGATTATTCCATCTCAACAAACGCCTCCTTCAAAGTAATAATAATAATAATTTGCTTTATTCCATAAACACTACTAGTGGTACAGTGTGGAATTTTCAGCACATATCTACAATATTTGCATTTAATTTTATCCACCGTTGAAAAGGAGTATTTTCAAGAAAATAAATAAATAAATATAAAGACAACAACAGCAAAAAAACACAAAATAATTTTTAAAAAATGCGAAAAAATACCAAGAAGTAGAAAGGAAAGTAAACAGCATATAATAATATCTCAGTATTGGGTAGTGGAAGCTATGATATGATTATGCATGGTGACAGTAAAACTATAGTCATACAAGAAGTTATGAAATGATATAAAAGAATGTTTATCGCAAACATGATCAGTGAATTTGGTTGAAACAACACTAAACAATCATAAAATAACATTTCAGGGTATTTGTTTTGTTTTTTATTGTCAGGTCTAATGCAGTGTTTGTAGTGGTAGTGTGAGTAATCCTGCATTATACAAAATTTTAGGTGGTGATAATGGCGTTCACAACCAGTGATTGTCAGTTTAATATTGCCGAAAAGTATAGAAAATAAGAAAAAACAACCACAAAACTAATAATTACATGATGGTTCATGTCAGGACGATTTTGTAGTACTCATAGTGCTAATATAGTCGAAACCAGTGGATACACAATAGAAGGAATATAGTAAAGTACAAAAAAGGAAGCCAATGTTAATAATTTAGGTGGCTAAGTATGTTTAAGAAGGAGTTCACTATAGAATACAAAATAAGAGTGAAATAAAAGAGCCTAAAATTATGTTATTAACAACAAAGCAAGTCATAGGTTTCACTCTTAACATTGTCTCTGTCGCTTAAAACACGGGCCAAGTATGGTATCGTTGAGTTCCTGTACTTGGTTGTACGAGCATAGATTATTTTATACTGATTTCTTGTTCTACTTGATGAGATACAAGGTAAGAGTTGGGAATAGAGGGGGTGTTGGGGGTCTGAGGGCATGGTTTTAGACCATTTTTCACATGTATTCAGATGCCTTTCAACTAATGTAGTGACGAGCTGACTGAGTTTTACACCACTAGTCCTACTAACTGCGTTCAACATCCTTCTCAGGATGGTATAGTCCTTTTTCAGTAGCCCAGGAAAGACTAACGGGGAGTAGTAAAGTAGAATAGGTAAGATGCAAGAGTTGACAAATTGTGAAAGTAGAGGTTGGGTGGTTCCAGATTGTCTTAGTTTCTTAATGCAGTAGATTAGAGTCAAGAGTAACCTGCGAAAGGCAATACAATTTCGTCTTCTTTGTATCGCTGAAGCTCTGGCCATTCACATAGAAAAACCGGAGCTGTGCATACAAAACAGAATTACTCAACCACTTCTATCATCATGGTAACAACTTTGTTAATTTTTGATGACTTAATTTTATTTGTTTGCCTGTTTCTCTAATTATTTATAATTCTTGTATTCATTTAGAACTCTTACGTAATTTCGTGTTCTCTACTTTGTTCCTATGTGTATTCTGAGTACAACTCAATCATCAAACTATCGACATTATTATGTAACTCCATTTTAACAACTGTTTGTGACAACTCATCACATTTGTTACTACACTAGTTTCATTAGCACCCAATTTTCTTGATCGATTTTGTATAACATAACTCCATTCATAACTTACTAATTTCAACCTGTTTAGTTAAAATAACCACAACCAATTGTAATTTTGTAAAATCATGTAAAATACAAGCATGTTAACAGTATTAGCTAGAATTTTAAAAATAACAAAGTCAACAGATAGTTACAAGAGAAGGAGAGAAATGGTTTTTTAGAAAATTAACATATTATATATAGTTGACCATGGAAAAGAAAGAAGCTGTACAAATTTCTTTGGAACACAACACAGATTTGGCTTGTTCATTTGAATTCCGATTGTCTCTTCAGTATGTAAAAGTCGTACTCGTAAACCATGCAAGAGGATGGGTGATTGATGATAAATAACTTGAAAAACTCTGTTAGAGTTGACTCTAACTTTACAATTCTAGGTAATTCTATTAACTTAATGTATTTCACGTAATTCTTTAGAGTCATCCTATTCTTCTTAGTCATCATTATTTCACAGATTTCTTGATTAGGTAATAGCTTGTTGCTATCGCTTAAGAATTAACTTACATTGAATGCCATAATTAAGTTTCACCCTTCCTTCAAAACTTAGATACCTTGTTACTAGCATCTATTAGTTAATTGTTTTGATAACTTTTAGCCTCTTAATTTCACCACCCCGTCTTTACTCAGAACTGATTGACTAAAATAACCACTTGATTGATGAAAACAATTTTGATGTAAAAAAAAGGAACTATATATGAGTGTAGAGCCAATGATGAGGAATTAATTGATAAGGAATATATTCCTTCGCTCAATGTGTTGCTTTTTATCTAACTGGGGTTTCTGATTCTCAAAGTTATTTAAATCTACCATCTTTGACAATTCATCGTACCGTGTTACACTAGTCGGTTTGTGAAGAAAGCCAAATGCAGGATATCCCTTAGTTCTCAACAAGTCTAACAAACAGAAATTAGGGATTGTCGGTACTAAGGATTAGTTGAATAAGGATAAGACAGCCTTTGTGATTTATGACATTATTCGATATTTCAATAATGTCAGCTATCAAATGAATATCATGCAACCATATAATAAAGTTACTTAGAAAAGTATTAATCGACATCATGTAGTTTTTGTATATAAAATCTATGAAATTGATTTGATGTTTTAATTTTTAATTTAACTTTTGATTATAGCTTGATTCCACACAGTATTTTGGTACAAGCATGAAATTTTCAGCATGTGATATCGGTAGCCAAAATTTAGCAGGCCGACCATTGATATCAGGTGTGCGTCTGCAGGGGATCGGACCCCAGACCATGTGCACAGGTCGGTGAGCGTCCTAACCGCTGTGCCACTGACGCACTGTTGAGACTTTTCACATTTACGGATAATTATGACCGTGGGGGTTTTCAGAAGTTGTTACTGACATCCTCATGAAGTCTGACGATGAAATATTCACGAGAAATGAATTATCAAAATACAATGAACATTGAACAGTATCCATTTATATTAGTCAAATACAAATTTCGTTGGATTACCAGATAACTTTTGAAAAGCAACAGCACAACTTACTGTCATTAATTATTTCCACTTTTACCCCTTTCGCTCTTCCAGGGAATGTTTTTATTCTTCTCATATCCGAGCTATCAGAATCTATTGGTCCAATGACCAAGTCACCTGCAATATAGAATAGTCGAATTTGTACAAAAAGATTAGGAAATTTTCATTCGGATACAAATGGATGTATTTTAGTTGATCAAAGTTTAGAAAATATCGAAAAGTAGTCAGAATAACGCAACACACACACTCCTTTAATGCACCTCATGGATAATATGTTACGTCACCTATACAAAAGCGATGAACTGCTATACAATACACACTGTTTATCAAGATTTGAATATTTTCGTGCATAAGAATCATAACGAGTACACACAGGAACAGAATAAACATTCATGTGAAAGAAATGAAAGTGACTAATTAGTATTTGGAGTGTGGATTTTTGATTCGTTTCCATGAATCAAGGAATATTAGTTAGAAAGCCGTCAGAAACTATTGTCTGGGGGGGGGAGAGCATTGGCTAGCTGCTTCGTCCTAGTTTGGGAGTGCTCAGCAATGCTCACCCAAGACCGCATCATGGAATGACAAATATGGAATTTACACATAATCGAATTTCAACCCGAGTGATTGATTAGTCAGCTAGCTTGTCCACGTAAGGTCCAATGTCCGAACCATGGTGGGTCAGTCGGTACTCACTGTTCCTGATTACCAAACTAGGACTAATCAGTTGACAAGTGCACCATGGTTTCCGAGGAGTTTATGGTCAGTGTTGTTTCTTGATGAAATCTACAGTGAAATTACTAATTGTTTGCTATCCAAGACAAGGTAATCTAATTACCAGGAGGCATGCATGTTATTTTCATGTGGATGTTCCAACTTCATATTCTGAACGAACTGGTCACATAAAGAATGATGTCATATAATCGCTAACCATAGGTATCACTCTGATAGAAGGAATAGTCTGGATACAGCTGTGTTGCGTTCGATATCAGATAAACAAAACTGTTATCAATTCATTAGGCTACTTTGTTATGATTAGGCAGAGTTTATTTGGATGAGGTCATGAACTAACGACTTTACGTCAATGATTCAATAGTGGAATGCTTCTCAATCACGCCTGGGGCCCGAGCACCATTCCCAAGTGAAGCAGTTCTAAACCTCACATAGTTTGCTGGCTGAACGTAAGCACAGAAGGAGAGAGGAAGTTTGGGTTTGAGTCTTGAAAATCTGTCCCGTGAAAAGAAACAATAATAACGTGGCTGAAATTTGAAAGCTTGATGCTTGGAGTCCAATGTTCTGGTAGGAATGTAAGAAATGAAGAGTCGTATCACCCAGATAAACCTGTTTCGGAATACTTTTACTTAACACTCGCATATGACGTTAAGAAATTATTATCCTCATTATTTTGATTCAAATTCATCATGATGCTCTGGTTGTATGTTACTCTCTGAATAGAATTTGGGCACTTTGGTTGAATATAATCCATATTAGATAAGTTTATTTTAAATATCACACAGCGATGCAGGATTAACAACTGGATGACATTCCTAGCACAATTTATTACTTATAATCACATCAATTTAGTCACACGGTTTCATAATTTCTCTTACATATTTTCTTCCTTTCTGTCTCTCCAACTTCCCACTGTTGTTTGTTGCCACTTACCATATCTCCGGTACAGGCTTTGCGCAGTTCCGACTGCACACGTGTGGTGTGGAATCCACCTAAATATATTACTTTTTAATACTCTCACCCTGTCCCACCCACCCTATTTTGTGATTACATGCAAGTGAATGAAGTGGTTGAGCTTTTTTCCAGGTTATTTAACTTAGCAGGCTCAATTATTCTAGGTCTAGCTAAATCTCTATGTTTCAATAATCTAGTTGACTCTTACCTACTATTCTGACCTGTGTAATTGACCTCATAGTCATTAGGTGTTATTTGGTAAATTATATTGTTTTTCTTGATTGGATCTATTGGGTGCTGAAGCCTACAAAGTTTATCTCTGAGAGAGTTGGGCGGTTGGTTGGTTAAAATGCCACCCTAATTCCAGGCTCACTGAGAATCCTCTCTGAATCGTTTGGGTATTTATGAAAGGGAAAGTATAAAACCTGAGGAAAATTCACTTGAACACATCTGAACTGATTAAATGAATATAATTCACACTCAGTCTCCTGTAGTAAGCTTTTGAGAAGAATTCCCACCAACCAATGCGCTACCTGAAGTATGATGACTTGTGTCATGTTCGTTAAGCTTTCTCTTTGCTTGTATGGGCTTGTGATTTCTAAGCGAATTGGATATGAAGCGTCAGGGTTAAATAATGTCTTTTTGGATGATAACGTATTCGGATTTGGATGATTCGCGGAAGGCAAGATCACTTAGTAGCGTCTGGATTATGCGGTCGCGTTACTACACGCTTCAATTATCACGTCTACGGTTTAAATGAGATCTTCCAGGTGAATGCATGCTTGTCATAGTCACTAGCATATGATCAGAAAGCTTAATGTTGGCACATCAGACATCGTATGATTAGCTGGAGTGTTTGACGAGACACTTTTAGATTTTGTTACAAACAATAGCAAATGAGACACTTCCTTTCTCAGGATTAATGCCGCCCACGTTGATAATTGTTGGACAGTACTTCAAGCCCACCATTCACCCTATCAAAGTCTAATGCTCCTCACCTGCGTCACACTAAGTACGTGGCCTTTTCGAGCTGAGGATGTATGGCAATTCTGCCTATTTGACCATCACTGACTTTGCAGAATTGCTTGCATCCGATAGCATCATCGTGTTAGTAATTAAGAGGTCTGGCAGTGGAGACTGCCTTTTATTCAGTATGGTTATTTCGAAATACTGACTCCAGTCGCTTAGACATTTGTCATGAATATCACCCCCAGGATCCCCTATAACGATTTCCGCCTTCTATCACTGGAAGTGGATGGAGAAATAGGAGGATTAGTTATCCTGGGAGATGGGATGAAGAATATTCGTCATAGGTCAGCATCCGTTGAAATACCAAGACTCCATGGGTGGGCTCTGAGAGATAATTCTAATCGGGGACTGGAGACGGTATCAAATACAGCTAAGAATCGCAATCAATCGCGATCATGTTGCAATTTTCTTCCTTATTCACTCTCCGAAAGCAATATGAAGTGATGAGTGTTCAGTGATTTCGATAAGTACTCTTACATTCTTTCTAGTTGACCTCCCTCATTCATCCAAACTCCCATATTCCCTATATACTTTTGTTTCACTAGTTTTGTGTGGTCCATCTCTTGGTGCCCATATTGTAACAAACTTGTGCACTTAATAATAATAATACATGCTCGTGTGATTACCAAAACTGAAATAAAATTAGTTGTCACAGTGTCTTAATCCAATCAATCAATGAAATATATTAATTTACCTGTCGCCAATATACCAACTGATTTATACTCTTCACCGTAATATTTTATTATAAATCGCGTCCGCATATACTGTACATTAAGAGGTTTGATTAATATTTTGTTTTATGCATAAACTATGATTGACTTACCAATTCCTGTGGAACATCATACGAAAATTTATAAAAAGTTTCAAATGCAATTGGAGCTGACTGATTATATTTCTTATTCTGGGTGTAATAATAACTCGACTTCTATTGTAATAGAAAAATAAATGGATGGAATTCTTCCACTTACTGGTCCATGTCGTCCAAAATTAGGTGCAATTCGTGCCTTCGTTACATTCTGAACGAGATCTGCTATGTCATTCAGTTCTATAAACGCTTCTGCAAATGATAGTCCAACGAAATACAATCCAATGAATAATACAGAATACAGAGTATTTCGCGTCTGTCTGCGTTGTTAAGGAAAACAATGGAAAATAATTGAAACATCAGTTATGGAAGGATATGGCTGACTAGTATGCAACAGGAGAAGAGTATGAAACTCATCGGAATGTTAAAATTACCTCATCGTTTCTTCTCCGATTTTGTGGAGAGAATTACCACAAATGGTGAGAGATGGCATCACCACTTCGTGTTATCTTATACAATAAACACTAGTAGTTAATCAGTAAGTTGTGCTAATTCGTGATTAGCTATAGAAAAACCAGCCAATTAATAAGAAGTAAATTCCGTGAAGAATAAATCACTATTTGACACAATGAGATTCCTGTGCTCATCCTCATTGGTCACAATCACAAAAAATTTAGAAAACGACACAGAACACCTAGACAGAACAATCATTGACCTGTGTAGAATAACATGGATCCATTGAGTTCAATAGGTTCTCTTCAACGCCTGACAACATGTATGATTTAACAGAACAAATATGTAGCAAATTCAACATGTTCATTTTGTTCAGTAGGCTTCAATCCTTGAGTAAGAGTCAATGTGAGAATCTCATAATGAAATACAACGTAAAGATAATAAGATTTCTGAAAGTATGACAATACAATGATGTCTTATAAGAGGACATTTTCTTATAAAAAACAAATAAATAGTTTTCTTCTTAGAAGTGGAAACAATGAAAGCAAGTTTTACGTAATCAGACATAAAAAAATAAAAATGATTAGGACTCATAAGATAGAAACGTGGAAATTTAGTGTGTAAGAAGTCTACTGAAGAAATGATGATGCAATACGGTGAGTAGAACTCAGAGCATCGGAAATTCAGTCACATTATATATGAGAATCAAACGAGAGATGGGATAAAGCAGAGTGATGAGATCACAAGACAAAGAATTACTAAAGAGGAAGTTACTAGGGTAATTGTGATCGAACAACGCCATCTATTTTAAGACATATGTGAGATTTCATCCGTATTATTTGAGATAGCCTCTATAAACTGAAGACGTCTTCGACTGTTCTCTCTATTAATTTCTGCTCACTGTAGTTGACTGTGTGTGAATACTAACTTACAATACTTATTTTTAATGTCTCCACTACAAATTTATTTATTTGCTCACGAGAAACGTATTCCCTCTGATGCGTGTATATGATGATATTAGATAGTTGGAGACAGTCGGCAGGAAGTCTTGAACCTAGATTTCGTTCTAGTTGGCACTTGTCAGCAAGGTGTATCTGCAACGTTGAAGAAACTCATGTCCCTTCTGAGATTCGAACTCGCGTCACCCAGTGGTGCAGTCAGAGACGTTACCACTGAGCTATTCGAGCTCGCGATTGACTTTCTGTAGGACTGTACTGGATACTCTGACTGCACACTAGTAACTAGTGTACAACCATGTATATATATATATATATATGTTGGAACATTTAGAGATAAATTATCATCCTCATGCTGTATTTCACTATAATGTTCTTGTAACTGTTAACACCCGGGGACTTAATCGTGTTGGTAAAGATAAGAATGCTAAAGTTGTCTTACAACTTGTTTTATTAAATGTTACAGTTTGTATTTAGCTGAAGAGAACCTATGAAATTAAGTGGGGTAATGCTGTTCTGCACCACAGTTTTTTCATTCTCTTTTCATATTGATAAAATGGAGGTTGTGCATGAAAGATAAGCGATTCTGAAATCACATAATCTTTCATGTCAAATGAACCTTTTCTGTTCAGTAGTTAATTGAAACAAATCACTGTTTGTATTCACCAAATACAACAATTGTGTACCACTAGTTTCTAAGTAGCTGATGCAAATGTGTATGTCTAAAGCGATTTTCGAGAGGTAAATGCTCGAATCAAATAAATTGACAGTGCAACAGAATCTATTTGATACCAAGCAGTTGATGGTGTATCAGCGGTGAAGCCAGTAATTCTTTTCAGTTGAAGATTTACTCTGATGGAAGAAGGTAAAATAATCAATATCTAAATGAGGTTCATGTGAATATTATGATCTCACTCTCCTTCGTGTCATCCTTGTTGTAGCACATCAGAATGACATTTCTATCAACACCAGTGAGAATGCTCATATTCACCTGAGTATACAAACCTATGTCAACCATTTATGAAGTGACGAAACCAGGTCAACTGATTATCACGAAACTGTTTCGATTATCTAGAATCTAAGCGACAGTGTTCATGCTCATCAAGTGGTTAGAGTCAGGCATATGATTGATTATATGGTGGTTTTCTTCATGTCTCGACATTAACTGAAGCACTACTGAATACTGGACAACACTGTCTGAATGGTGAACACGCTTTTTGCGTATGCTGAAGTCTGGAGATACTCTCAATTGAAGGATGAATGTTGTGTGTCTGTGATGGATTCCAGAAAAAGACAAAACTACTGTCTAGTGATTCGTTGTAATGTTCAGGATTTCTGTAAATGAGGACGACATTCACCTTGATACATATCTGTAAAATTTCTACCATATCTAAACACTGTTAAGAAAATGTAGTAATTGTATTTTTGTTCCTTCAGGTTCCTAGTAGAATATTGAGCTTCAACAGCACGTCACCATTTCATCCTGTTGTCAGCACGTGTTCTTCACTTGGCCCCTCGATTGTTCATAAGCTGTCGTCTTCTCTTCACGCGGTCTCTCCCCTGCCATTCTCAGTCACATGACCTACTCACAGTTTCGTATTCAGTTACGATTCGAGCGATTTCATGAAGAGTGATGTCAATCAACAGTCTAATCAGTGCGTGACCAGTCCATCTTTTCTTTTTTTATCCTCCATCTGACTATAAATCAAGCATCAGACGTGATGCTGTATACAGGAGAATAGACTTGAAGCCTTATTTGTGAGCCACATACTTGAGTGTTTTGTTGATGCGAAGGCAATATTTCTATATTTCTGAATGAGCTACGTTCGCTAACTCACTAGCAGATTGTTCCAACTGACTCAAAAGTACTAAATGTATATTCAATAAATCTTCACATTTTCCTTCTTGTATTTGTTGGGTGATCGGCACCTGGTACGTTGGATGGTAGAGGTCCTTGTCACTTATCACTTCAGTCCAACTATCTGATGCATGGTGTGAGACCAGAGAAGGCAGCTGCTGATAAATATCTGAAGCAGGCTGCTATAAATGCGTCTGGTGATGCGCATTTAAAGTCTCTGAACCATACAGAAGCAATGGCTGACTGATGGACTTGACACTAGAGTTGAATCTTGTTGTTTATTTTGAGTGCAGCAGATTCCCTGATAGGTTTCAGATTAATGGAGGTCTCTGGCTTATCCAACCCTGACTGGCTTTGACGCAGTCATACATGCCTCCACCTGTGGTAAGTGGAATGGTGTCTAGATAAGTGAAAAAGTGATATCCTTCAAATTTTTCCCTTTGATGGTGATTGGTGCTTGTTGTTGGTAGTGATGCCTAGTTATCTTCATGATTTCTGTCTTCTCTAAGCTCAACTGAATTCCTGTCTGCTCTGCTTCATCTGCCAACTTGTAGGTTTTCGCTTGTGGATCTTCGCGTTTGTGTGACAGTAGAGATAAATCCTCGGCATATTCCACATATTCCAGACATTTCGTATTTGTCCAACGCATGCTTCTTCGCCAGTTCTTGCAATAGCTAGGTTTGTTGTTCTTTTTCCAATTTGACAAATTAGCCTTATCTCCAATCAGTAGGTACCTTTCCTCCTTCCAAACATTTTGCCATGGTGATATGAATGTATCCACTGATATCTCCCAATCCGTTTTCAGCGATCCCAGTGGAATTCAGTCTGGTCGCTCCGCCATTCTGCCTGACTCTCAGTAGCTTTGTGTCATTCAAAATTTCCACTTTTCGTGGAGAACTGGTGGTCACTAACATTTCTGTAGCTGTTGGTTATATTACTGGGTCAGTTATAAGTGGTGGTCATTCCAAGAGTCATTCAAAGTGATCTATCCATCGCATAATATGCTTCTCCTTTCTAGTAATTAGGTTCTCTACTCTAGCTTTCATTGATTTTATCTGTACTGATATCTCCACGGATAGAGATGTAGTTATTTGATATGAAATTTTGAGGTCTGTTTTACCTGTACTCGGTAGTACTTTAGTTTCCAGTGTGTCGCGGAGTTGTCTTTTGTCTTCTTCTTCTTCTTCACCCTTCTTCAATTCTTCACTCAATTCATTGTAGACTGAACCCAACTTCTCCTTACGTTGTCTCTGAATTGATTTATCTTCTGTTTCACCAATACTCTATTTGAAAAACCACACGGAAAGTGAGGCGTAAAGGCCAAAAACACATGATTTGTCTAAAACACCGTGCTATATTATACTTCAAATAATGAAATATGATATACGAACCTCCAGTTGTGAGGTGTGCGTGTCTGAATGCCAATCACTTTGCATCAATAGGAAAGACAGCAAAGCTGTTTGTGTGTGCGTCGGTGGCACAGTGGTTAGGACTGTCGCCGACCATGTACATGGTCCGGGGTTCGATCCCCTGTCGACGCACACCTGATATCAATGTTCGGCCTGCAAAATTTGGGCTACCGATATCACATGCTGAAAATTCCATACTAGTGCCAAAAATTGCAGTGTGGAATCAAGCTGTAATAATAAAAAAGACGATTCATGTTTTGATTAAACAGTGCGCGAATGCCAGACGAGGAAAGCTGACATTCAAATACACAATGTCCAAAATAGAAAGCTATATAAATAAATTATATACAGCAAGTAATGCTTAACTATAGGGAATGTTACTATGCTTCAAACAGAATATTAATACATTAGGTGAGTTAAACTTTAGTGACAAACAATGTCAAGGTTATGAAGTATTCAAGCATAAGTAATCAAGTATTCAAGCATACCCGTAGTAAGTAGTATGAGGTGGAACAGAAATAAAAACGTAACAGAGGAGAGATAGTAAAGGAATTAGGAGTCTCCAACTTCACTCTGATGGACGCGATGAGGGTGTATTTCTTAGTTTCGTAACACATTTTTTGGATGTTCGACTTGAATTATTGTCTATCTCCAACTGTTTTGAAGGCCTCCGCTTTTGCCATGAAATTAACTTGCACTAGATAACGGTCTTAGCCCACATATGTTCCTTTATTCTACTTTGCATCTAACAGATGGCAACAAACCAACTATGTCCCAATTGAGATGGAGTCTATCTGGCTGTTGGTGTGTGCTTTGTGCTTGTGCACACCGCCTTCGTTCATTAAGTGATAAAAGACGCAGATGTCCGGTAATACTTCCCCATCCTCCTTTCACTAAGGACTTCTTGACTTTTGGTAAGCTGTCGTACATTCTATCGTTCGTTCATGACTCTTAATTAATTAGGCACACATCGTTCTCCAACATTACTGGCCCCGAAATACATTCCATATTCTGGACGATTCAACAGTCTTTCTTCCCCCCTCTAACTGCTTTATGGTCACATTAAAGAAGTACATTTAGAGGTGGATGATCAGGAAAGTATCTTACGTGCCTACCGATATCCTTCGTCTTCTGAAAGGGAATTCAGGACAATAGGTCACAGTGAACTAGCTTATGGGTAAGAACGTTGTGTGGCCAAAATTTCGGTTGGTGTGATTGAAATTCTCCCAGCTGCCAGTTGTGGCCAT